>OX401929.1:3320480-3449563 GCA_947859195.1 Drymonia ruficornis | reverse complement strand
CGACTCGAACCGCGACTTGTCGATGACATAAATTGCCCGTGAACTGTTTATTAATGTTCCCATCTGACGTTTCCACCATTTTATTGCAGAAATTTCGTGCTTTTTGATATGTATGTGCATAACTTAACAAAGCTGTTTTTAAGGCTGTCAGATCGGTGAGCGAAGTATATTTTATGGTTTTATATTTAAACGTTTCTGATACAACTTTTGGGTTATCATCGAATATAAATAGGTAAGCATAATAATGATTGCTTATAAAATTCATAAATGTTGGATAAAATAGTCAATAATAAGTAATTTATATCAAAGAAAGGACACTGCATAATTAGGTACTCCGTATATAACTATATTTACATAATCGTTCTTTTTTCAAACTCTACATTTAAATATTCGAACAGGCCTACCAACCTTCATAGCACTAAAAAAGCAGTTGTTTGTTTACAACGACCACCATTTACGTTCAACTAAATACGCCGGAATAATTTGAAGTCTATTTTAGCGACTTGAAATGACTAAATGAAAAATGTCACGCTCAATTGACGCATAGCGCGTGTTACACAGAAATGCAAGTAAACAGAAATTGCATTGCCTGCAACGTATTGTAACTGTGCCAATGTTACATATTGCCAAATTTTGCGACGTCCCCGCGGATTTATGGGCTTAGATAGACAATAAATGTAATATAGAAAAATAGATAGAGTCATTTTAAAATCTTCAGAGTCTATTATCGGTCTTCTGCTTAGGTAATAGAGACAGGTAGTATAATAACCTTAAAGTTAAAGTAACTTTTGCCACTTATTATCAGCGCAATTTAAGTTGTATAAGTACTTTTATCTAACTCTGATGCCTACAATACTATTTTATTTGTGTTTTGTTCATTTTGATGGGTCAGCCAGACGGTAGACAGTTTATAATGAGAGTCGTTAAGGAGTGTTTCAGCTGAAGCGTTATTATATTATCTGAGGTGTCGTCTGTGCCGTGAAACAGACAGAATGTCCATTAATATTATCTGCGTGTAAATAAACATGCGTTTCCAGGTAGCCTCGTAACACCACCCGTTCGCGGTAATCAGATCAATGTTTGTCGCGTCTGATTTTTATACTTTGATATTAAATGTTCTATATTTAAAATTCTATGAGTACCTATCCGCATTTGTTATTGGAAATACATATTTTAAATTTCGAATTTCAAAACTGGGTTTCAGATTTTACGGTGCCATTTTTCAAATAACTTAGTTTTTCAAATTCTACATGTTTATTATGAAAAAAGAAAATGGATATTCTATATTTGAAAGCTTTACGTTCCATTCCGGCCAGTAACACTGGTTGACATGAACAAACAGTCGGATAATAATGTAGGTACTAGAATTAAATCTAACTAAACTGTAGTGTGCGGGCTCGAAATAGGGCGCGTTTGCAGCAATTATTTTAGCTCTGTCTTTCTGAAAATTGGCAGCCGTGTGAGATCTTTTGCGACCGGTATTCGGTTGGGAAACCGTTGTACCAGCGGCCAGCTTTCGAAGAACCCCGATGCGCCCCCAGCTCGCCCGCTTTTGTTTGAAAACCACTCAAAGGCGATATGTCAGTTGAAACTGGACGTGCTTTATAAATAAAGTGCCCTGATATGCGAATAATAGGTAAGTCTGCCCGTCAGAGTGCGTTCGACATGCGTAGTGCAACGCTATTTTATTTTGGTCTAAGTTGTATTGGCTCCGCTTCGTATCGCTCTCGATACTAATCATTTGTTATTTTAATTAAAGGTAATTAGAAGTCAATAAACCCGATTTTTATACTGGGCATGTGTCACTGGGAAAACTTCAAAGAAAGGAGGAAGGAAGAGGAAGGGAAGAAAGAAAAGGTATTTAAGGAAGGAGGTTCTTGTAGAACAAGAAATTATATTGACAGGTGCACAGTAAAATAAAATTGTCACATATAACTATGATTTTTTCGTTAAGTTTCGTGTTTAACTTTACATAAATATATCTCTATCATAATTAACTCAAACTAAAATATTAAAATACCAACCAACCAGTTACATAAATGTACACTATTAATTTCTGCTACAATATAATACCATAGACAGAAATCGAACAAAAAAAACCAGCCAACGCCGTCGCGCGCTGAAAATTTACATTTGTAATCAAAGCCATTAACGTCGACAATAAAATGCATTGACATGCGTCCGAGAGGAACGGAGCTATCGCGTAGGAGCGAGGTGGAAACTCCTCGCGGAGTCTCGCCAGACACAATAGCGGCGCGTGCACCGAGCGAACGAGACTGACGTATTCAACCAGAGGGAGATGGGCGTATTTTTGTTAGCGCCGCTTCGATTCAATAATAGGTGCGTTCGGATTTTATGCGTTTGCGAAAAATGCATTCAGATTTATCGTTTCGCTTTCCGCGTAGACTGTTACACTGCGACACTGTACACTGTATTTTTATTGTTTGGAGTGTATTATTTTATGTGGATAGATTTTATTGCGATATTAACTTAAACACACACTAAATCACTTATTTATAAGTAGCACCATATTATTATGTTTATTATAGAAATATTGATGCGTTTCAATTAAATATTATAAATGTAAGTATTCTGAATTGTAACTACTTAAATGACTGTAAATTTAATATTACTGAAATAATTAATAAGTCTGCAATTATTATAATTAGTTTCCTATTGCTTATTAAATTATTATACATAATATTCATATACAATTAAACAAAATACAATAAAGATGGATGCATTCCGTCATTCAAATGAATTTGATGCGTGTAAAAAAACAATACAATAACTGCAAACGCGGCGAGCCTACAAAGTGCGCGCGTAACATAACAGAGTGGGGGACAGGTGCGCGCGCGCATTCCCGCGCGTTGTGCGAAAACGAGAAACGCCGATTAAAATGAAATACGCTGCGTACTCAGGTTAATTAATAGTATGCACTATTTTAGGATGGCCGACGAAATATTGGCGTTATTTATGCGTCTGGATACGCTGCGGCTTAGGCTTTCTGATTTACGGGGCCTTTGTTGTTTTGATTGATTTAAAATCTGATTTTAAAAAGAAAACTATTGATAAAATAATTCGCCACTAACTTTCGGGTCCAGTACGATTAAGGAGTACAAGGATCCGACATCTCTAGGTGACTACTTGGTTTTGGATACTCCTTAAAAAGATTAAAGAGAAATGAAGAAAAAGAAAAAGTAATTAAATATGATCGGCGGAATAATACGCCGTTTGATGCAATGGAGAGAAAAGCGGAAAAAGTTTATCTGATCTGATATAAAGTAGAGTCCTTAAGTAAGTAGGTATAATAACCGTCAAATTTATAGAGACTTAGTTGGTTTACAAAAGTTTTACAAAGCATTTCTAGGAACTAAAGTGATTTGTAACCCAATTTAAGTGCATCATAACTTTCTATGAATTTGGAGGCAAGACACATGCGGCATTAAAACATGAGGTAATTCCATTCTAAGTGGAAAGCAAATACGCTATTATAGACCATTTGGTTGAACAACCCAATAAAATATTGATACAACATCATTAGCCGATCGTATACGTAACATTTGCGAATTGTTACATTCGAAACAACAAAACGTATCTCCGCAAATAGACGGACGTCTGCGACGCATTCAATTGCAGTGCAACACAATTCACATCATGTAATACGAGTTTGCACAAAATTGGAATAATGGCAGTCGAATAAGAATAAAAACTCGTAATTGAATTTCACGTTTCGAATTTTGAAATTTCAAATTCGAATTCGTTTCGAATGTTACGATATTTTCAATTTGTATAATTATATTTTGAAATTCGAACAGTGTTTTTCAAAATTGCAATTCTGAATTCGAAGACGGATAGGTTGTATTTTCGTAAATTATCACAAAACAGAATTCTAAATTCAAATTAGTTTTAAACAATTGACAATATTTTAATTGCTAACCGCAAGTTTTAACTAAAACCTTTACATATTTGCAAGCCAGTCGAGACTTTCTTACCTTTAAATAGAGCACAAAACACATTGCGGTAAGTTTACTAACAAATCAACAAATCACGAGTTGTAGAGACGTAACAAAGTGGAAATTGTAGTGTTTATTGTTGGCGCGATAATAAAGCTGAGTTTACAACTGTTTTATTAACACTTATCTCGTAAACTATGAGGATTATCTGAGTGTAACTGAGTATGTGCAATATTGTAAAAGTTGTTAAATGTATGCTTAATTTATTTTGGACTTAACCGAGAACTACGAAACTTGAAAGGTAACATAACACTAAGTACCTATTCAAAAGTTGATTTTTACAAAAAACATGTTGTACTAAAATATCATAATGTGCCCAGAAATTAATATTCCTCCTTCCGTCAGAAAAATTAAACATCTGTACCATACTTTTTTTTCTAAAACTTAACAAAGGCGACCAATGTATTATGATACCGAAGCTAACGTGTGTTCATCTGAACTTCCTCTGGAGACAACGACCATCAGTTATGTTCGTTAACCATTGCTTCGTCACAACATCCCTCTAATATATTTCACAGTACAAAAACTTCAATGTATCTGTAACACATCGATGTTGCCATGTGTGCCGTGTATCCCTTTCACAAGGACATTCACCCGACTTACTTTTTTCAAAAATCGATCCTTTTTTTTAGAATCGGGTTTTTATTCGATTTTAATTGTGGAAGGGTTTCGTTTTTTGAATAATGTTGACAAGTCATTTAGATTAATTGTTTTTATTATAATGAGTTAGATTTAAATGTTTTCATTTTGAGTGTTCTTTGACGAATTAACATAGAGTAAAAATTAGGTGAAAGTAGAGTTGGCTTGAAAAATATTCTCGCTGAAAACTACTCTAGTTGGCAGACTAGTTTCTGCCAGCGACTTCGTCCGCGTTGACTTTAGATCGTCCTGTCTATCGTTATTTGATAATCCCACAGGAACCTTATTCGATAAAAAGTAGCCTATGTCCTTCTCCATGGTCCTGTCTATCTCTACCAATACCATACCAACATTAATCAAAATTGTTTTAGCGATTTAATCGTGAAAACGTTACAAACAGACAGACAGACTGAGTTACATTCGCATTTATAATATTAGTATAGATAAATTCTGCGTCTGTATTTTCAAATGCGTACAAGCCAAATCTTTTCAAAAGTAGGGTGAACAGGCATCTTCTGGGTGCGCTCGCTCCACAGTCGACCTCATCTTTGCCCCTGCGGCAAGATTGAGGTCAAGAGCAAGCCCATTTTTTTATTTTTTTTAAGTTTAGGTGCATTATGTCAGATGTGGTCACACATATGCAGGAGTTACGCGTATACGGCGTCTATGGTTTGTGCCCAGGTGCAAGCTACCATTACGTAATGCAAAAAACAATCCTACCAATTTCAAAGTATTCCTAATTCCATTTATAGGTACCTAACCTACCATTCATCCCAAAATACCATAAAAATCCATACAAAGAAGAAGCTTTAAAATCTATAACCGAACTCTGAATCCTTTCATTCATTGTCTGGAATTCAATTCGAAATATTAATTCTAACGCCCGCCGCCCGCATGATGTAAACTCCACAACTAAAAATAAAATAACCCCTTTTTATATCAGAAAACACCCACATCACCCTCGCCCCAAGTTAAAAATGTTCCAGAAATATTAAAATAGTCAAAAGAGTTAAATATAAAATGGAGGGTAGACAAAAAATACACGTAATCCTAAAACTAACACAGCTGAGCGGATCACACAGCAACTGGTTTCCGAATGATGGAGCTACGGATTAAAAAAATAAATTATAATTTTTATGCGTTCACTAATTATAAAGTGATTTTTAATTAATAAAAAAATTTAATGTCGATAGTAAAATTTTTGCAAGCTCTTTTCCTTTTGCAATAAAATAAAAATGTAAGTAACTAATTTAGAAATTGTTATTATATTTTTATTTTTTATCTACCCACTATAAAATTATAACCAGTAGCTTTGGTTGCATAATATTCACAATACAAAACGCAGTGGACAATAGCCAGGATAAAAAAACGTAACATTTTCCAAATTCAAATTTCTTGACAAATGACACTAAAACTTTTTGAAATGCTCCACACGTATTGTCGTCGTATCGAATAATAGCGGCAAAGGGAGCGCCATGACGAAACCAATTTAAAAATGGAAGGGTTTCACTTTTCGTTCCAATTTTAAAAAATGAACCCGCCACGAGTGATTTGACGATTCGGACGGGATTGTAAAATGGACTTTATGATGCGAGAGGGAACTAGTGTTTTTATCGCTTTTTATTTTTATTATTTGGATTATTTTTTTATAAATTAATTTCAGTAACTTGTTTTATCCTAAAAATAAACAAAGATTTTAATTGAATCTCAATTGAGCTATTAGTCGTATCAAAATAGTTATCTCGTTATACGTTTTAACTACACGCCGATAATAATGAAACGAAACACGTGATACTAAAATTAAAACATTAAAAGAAATGAGTTCTGAAAACGTTCCCATCCACTTGAGCTGCGTTACTTTTAAGTAATTTCACTTGTGTATGAACCCTCTGCGCTCGGAATAATACAGCGCACACATCGCCGCCGCCGCAGATGTTGATTCCATAAAATAATATTTCATGTAAAGCACTAACCGACCGAGGGCGGAAGGATTGAGTTCTATTTATACATTTTTATATTTCAAAGCAATTTGAAACGTGGGACTGAACGCTTTATACCAGATTCCCAGTAAGTAGTGTACCTATTTCTAAGCATTTCGTAACCTCAGGTAAAAGTAATTACTAATACTACACATTAAATGTCAAGCCAAAATTGACCTCTAAAACGGAACATTTCGCTCGTGACCATTCGTCAATTACGGACGCAGGGACTCGTTTTAAAGGCATATAAAAAGAAATAAATCTCTTGGCGAGGTTTTAAAAAGCTCCGTTTCGAAGTAAAGAATGTTGTGTACAATCTCGGTTCGGACAAAAAAGTGACAACAAATAAAAAAAGCGCCCGCAACACGGCCGAGGAACAGATTATCAGCGCTAAAAGGGTTGCTCCCGCGCTCTTCTCGCTCTCCTTTTGTTCCTCCAAATCCAAACTTCGGATCCGTACAAGGAGCGTCCGAATGCGAATTCTATTTTTGAATATTCTACCGAGAATTTTTAATTAATGCCGTTCGGCCGCGCTCGTATTTTTAAAATTCGTATTCTGTTTTAAATCGACTTCTCGATATTCAATTTTTGCGTTCGATTTCAACGTTTTTTATTTATGTTGTGCGATAATGACGTTTCGTTTTAAGTGCTTTATTTCGATTGCCGATTTTATTTCGATGTTTCTCCTTGAAGGTCGGTAGTTTTAGTGATTAATGGTCCAGATATGTGGAGTGCTTTTTAAACGAAATATTGAATTTAATGATGTTTTGTGGAACTCGCGGCGATCTGTTTTTGTTTCGACACGCGTAGGCGGATTTCTATAGGCGGTTTCAATGACACAGTAACGTTACCACATCGTAGATGCATTATCGATCACCCGTGCATCGGTCTTGTAATATTTATAACATTAATGGGAATCTCTTCTGGCCTTTCATTATAAATGTTAGATCCAATAAGAATATTCGATAAATAATCTCTTGTGTCTAAATCGACAGTATCGCAATCTACTAAGCCATGAACGCTACCGGTCTCAATAATCTTGCTATTCTTAAGGTACATCTATGCATTTAACTGTTTCATTCAAATATAGAAATGAACGTTCCATTACGTTAAACTTTCAAACGTATGTCTTTGACAGTAGCTAATTAAGCATAAAACGATACAATAATCTAATTATCAAAATATGACATTATTATCCAATTATTAATCAAAGGATATTAGTCGAGAATGTGCGAGTGCGTGCACTTTATATGAGTAACCAATAAGTCACATTAAGGGGTCAGTTGACGCATAGCATCACACGCGGGCAGCATACGCAAGTCGTTGACCCCAATACGCAAATGGGGACTTCTTATTATGATATTATAATCGATACTTTTGTCGGATATTGGTATCAAGAAATTACTGAAGCATAGTTGCGTCCGCCAAATCGTAATATTTTTTTACAAAAAAAAAATGTACCATGTACCTACATGTCCGCTCAATAATTTCTACAAAATAAAAATATTTGGTGTTGTGTGCACACTTTTAAGATTTAAAAAGAAAACTGTCTTAATTTTAATAATTATTACTTGCTCTCTTATGCTTGCATAACCCCACCCCATCCAAGAGTCCTTGATGATTGATTGTAACCCATTCCTTCCGTGATTTCCTTGAATTTACTACTTTATGTACATAACTCATAGGTATCTAAAGAAAGTTACTGTGCATCTTTTATGAAAGAAAATAGATACTTACCTATTCGAAATTTATTTTTTAATAATACGTTTCCGACAAATAGTAATCACTCTTTCGTATAATGGCTTCACTTAATATTCCATTTTCGAAAATATTTGAATCGTCATGCTCGTTCCATTCCATTGTGTCGGCGTTCGGCTGCTATCTGATTTTAACTTTGGAAGGCGATCGATCTCTTATTGGGTTCGAAATTTGAATTCGGAACTTAATTGTGGTTACATGTGTGTTAATTAAATTAAATTGAATTTGGATTAATTGGAATTTGAGAATTTGCGAGTGGTCATTCTGGAGAGAATGGAATGGAAAAAAATGTAATTTAAAAAACTTTTACATCGACTTGACCATAGATAGAACATCTCTACTGCTGGCTATTGAATATTTTTACTGTGTGCGCTTACAAACTCCAATTTTCTACTTTAACTCTATTGCATTAAAAAGTTGAATCTACAATGTTATCGTTTTTGTTTCCAGGTATTTTGCCGAACGCCATATTTAGATATTGGCGCGCGATGCGATCGACAGAAATGCGACGACTTGTCACGATCTATTCCAAGAAACTGTGAGTTGTAACTAGATTCAAGTAAAAAAAAAACTTTATTAATTAATCTCTCATGTTTTAATATCCATCAACCAATATTGATTCGAATACACCTTTGGACAGTTTACGTAAATGCAATTGCTTCCGAATTGTATTCAAATTGTTATTTTTTTTTTCACAAGTTGTGCGTTTCGAAATTCATGAAGCTACTTACAAATAACTCAACTAAACATAAAGTTCTCAAACACAAAACCGTTCATATTAGAATATTTTTTATCTCCCCAACGTAATTTTATTACCGTCCCCCATCCATGGAGGATGAGTTTATTTTAAAAATGGAGAGCTAAGCTTTCAAAATAATAATTGATGCGACTGGCCGGTCCCCTCGTAATCTCATTGCAACGGGATAAACAGAGCTAAAAAGACCCTTTGCAGGCCAGGGTACTCATTTATCGGACCTAGATAATAAAGGGGCGTTTCTAGGTAACCAAAATCATTCATCAATACGTATGAACTAGACCAGAGCGAATGTAAAAACTCAAATGTTATAGGAACAATTCGAAAATTGTATTTTCGTAATTAAGTTTGGCTTAGTCTGCCACCAGTTCAAATATGTCGTCCAACAATTGATACCTAGAGTTGATTTGTGCTTTGTAGAGCAGATTAGGTTTCTAATGCATGATATTCGTAATTTTTTAAGACTTGAAGGTATGGAAACAGACTAGACAATAGACCAATAAGAAATTTAACTCCCCGTTTAGGATTATTTTTCATAAAAATGTAATATTTAGTAGTTAGTATTAGTGAGTATAAACGTAAAAGCGTTGACTTTATCAAGGATGGCAATGTTATAATATAAGACACGTGCTAAGTGATAAATACGTATATTTTTTGCAAACAATAGCCAATAGAACACCCGTGGTCCTTTGTGAGTATGATATGTAGATGTAGAATGAAATAAACGTCAAGTTAATTTATTGCGCTGAGCGCGACACATCACGTCCCGTTGCCTAATACGTCAGCCGCATTCCTAGGGATGATGACGTGGTTTAAATTCCAAATTTGAATTTTCAATTGTATAAAGTCCGATAAATTGTCTTTGAAATAACAATTGATTGCTACGCGATCGCGATTGCAAGTTATGTAGGTAGTAAGGTATAGGGTAATGTTGTATGGTAGAGTCACCACGCCTCGTAGTAAAAAAAAATATTAAATGCTTGTAATTAACTTCTGTTCGTGTTAATTTAAAGCGAACTCAGCAGAGATACCTATTGGTCATTGACTCGAAAGTGATTAATCTTCAGGATAAAAAGGCTTTACACTCCGAGTAAACGCGCCAAAAACGTTCTTTAATTTTTCAAATTCGGAATCTTTCGAACGTCTGTTTTATTTTTACTGCGACGCTGTTACGAAGCATCGACACTTTAATTAGAACGTTGCTTTATTCGATCGATAATTATAATCGAATATGTATAATTACATTCGAGTATCGAATCGGAACCGGCCGTATTGATATTAAAAATGATGTTTTTGCCTGTCGAACGCTGAAACAAAGCGGCGGTAATTCGTATGAAGTGACTTGCGTTTAGCCGGCTCTTTGTCTGTCCGTCTGTATTCACCAAACGAAATGTTTAATTTTTTCTGTACCTACTCACTTTCTGAACATAATTGTCGTTAATAATCGTCCGAGATTAGATATCGATTGTGGCTCCAACAATGTGCTGTGAGAATTATAATTTGAAAAAATAATTTCGTGATTGAGTAACATAGATGGACGCTCGGCGGCTAATGACTGCCTTATAAGGAGGATCGATGAGATATTAAAAAAAAAATAACTGGTGTTGGATTTCTTGACGATTCTTACAAGCGAGTATTTTATCAGGAAGCTTACCATTACCCCTATTGATATGAATCGCTACTATAATATGTACTTATATCTATGGTAGCGATTCAGTTTAGGTCCACAATCGCAATAAGAGGTGCAACAGTGAAGTCCCAAAAGTGTTCTGTCATGAATAATTTATGTACAACTTTATACTTCCCGGGCCATGTTTCGCACCAAAAGCGGACGTTTTTGGGAATAAATTCATCGAAAACGCCTTTTATACCGCATTAACATTATTTATGTTCCGGGCCGGACACAGCGAGACTCGAAATGTTATTGTGGAAAGTTGCCCCGTCTTCTTGCGGATTCCACACGAAAAAATGCATTCCTCGATATTGATAAACTCTTTGTAACTAAAATCATGCTTCCATAATTTTATATATGAGGTTGAAAAAGTAGATAAATATATTTAACAACAAAAACTACTGATATAGAGACGAGAGAAGAGAGAGAAGTGTAGATAAGTGAGCACTTTTAATAATATTCAATTCCCAGAATATCTACGAATCTATTCTCAGAATGGAAAATAATAGCAATTCAAATTCGAAATGATTACGATAGAATTCAAGGTGCATTCTATTTACAAAAGTGTTATTCAAATTTGGAACTATAATGCGTGTTCTACACAAAACTGACAGATGTAATACAACATGGGGTTAGAGACAAAAGTAAGTTTACGAATAGAATCAAAATCCGTTGATTGCACCGCGCCGTGGGACCGCGGAACAATGCGATTGTCTTACATTGTGATACAAAGTTTTGGATAATATTTTTATTAATGAAAAATGTAATAACGTATTGTTCATTTTGAATCTGTGTTTTTTGTTAGCCTTCACTTTTTAGTGTGTATATTGATCCTTTAATTGGCCAGTAGCCCTTGGCTCCGCTGGATGACATGCTGTCATCTATAGCAGTCGTTACGGGTAGTTACAACCTCAAGAAATCCGACAAGTAGTCTAACCCTAATTCTGGCTGGAAACACATTACACAACCTTATTTGAAAAAGGCGAGAAGAATTTAGGCAGGCGCCTAGTAAAATTTGAATTTAGAACAGAAAAAAGTACAGCTTTTATATTTCTATAGCCAAATAAACACACCAATTTCGAATCAGTTTTATATGTCCATAAACAACTTCTATTGCTCAGTTTATTTCATTCGCAATGGCGTTTGTTATGCCGCCAGGATGCGCTTACCTATTTACATGTGGAGAATTATTAAACTTTGGCCATCCACCGTTAGCTTATAAAACTATCGTTTAAACGGATATCGTGGTACGTGCGTGAAAATAATGTCTACAATATGCGGTTACCATCGCCAATGCAAGATTTTATGGATATTTCTTAAGAAATTTCTAATTCCCAAGTTTTTTCTTAACTAAAGCAAGACACGTGAAATAAATAAGTTTTCTCGAATGTTAATGATTCATGTAGGTACCTATAGATCGTTTTCATGCCATGTCAAGTCGTTTCGTCCGTTAAATTTTGACACTTAACTACCTAATTTAGATTTACTTACTACGGAAATGTGTCAAAATTCAAAGTTCGAACGATACGAATTACTTATTGGTATCGTACCGGGTTCGTAATAGCAGCCCTGCTACCAATGTAAGTTAAGTGAAGATAATGGAACATTTTATGCCAGTTACCTAAATAAGGCAGCCATTTCCCGTAATCGCGATTTTGACTACCTATAGATAACATTATTAGCTGAATTTGGCTGACCGGAAAAGCGTTAGCCAAAACAAAACTATACCACTCGCCGCATACGTGGCGGTAAAAGCTAGTTATAATAATAAAAAATAACAATCGGAAAACGCCGACACGTCGCGGCGATAACGCAAACGGATTCGAAATTTTAAATAGTTCCATATTCAAACGGCCGATTTCAAATATGGAACGCCGATTGTTTCCCGTTTTCGCTCGTAGTTGCGTTTAGGGACCGGACAGGCAATTTGCCACCGGTGGTGGTCGACTAGAAACAATAAATCATCGCATTTTTCTGCAATTAATATATCACGATTTTTGTGTTATTTGGTTGTTAGTTACCTACTAAATAAACTCCTAGAGGAAGTAACAGTTAACATTACTCCACTGAAGCTATTAAGGCTATTTGCTGCTTGAAGGCTAATAAAATATTGCTGCATTTTCTAATTAAAAACCAAGAAGACGTGAAATTATGTTTAATCAATCGATTAAGTTAACCTAATCATTTATAGAATTAGCTGAATATAAGAATGCTACCATTGAGTAGGTAAAGCCACTAGTAGCGTCCACCGCGTCACCAAACACAAGTTCTTGAAGCGTCCACTGAAAAAACTGCCACTGAATATTGCCACCGGAGGCGTTCAACGTCCGTCTACCCGGGCCCTTATTGCTACGGTTTAATATGCGGGTTACGCATGCGCTTATTGGAGTTTCACAATGGATGAAGCAGTATGGTCGCGACAATCGTTTCTATTTTTTATTGATATTTATGTAGGTGCAGTAATGTTAGATATTATTAATTTAATAAGATTTTTTATTTATTAACTAACGTGGATCCTTGGTTTTAAAATTTTTGCCCACACAGACTGCCTACGATCGCCAAATTCTGAACTTGGTTAACACACTGGAATGTCACTTATCTGGTAACTATAAACCTTCAATGCAGTAATAATAAGATTTAAATTATTATTTGGATTCTATTTAAATTTAGATTTCAATTCTAAAAATGATTAGATTTTTAAAATTTCGAACCTACTTAGGTACTTATGTTAAAAAACAAAACCTTGCACTCAGAATACAAAAATAGACAGAATAAATACTTAGGTAACGAATATTTTGTAGTAACTGAGTAGGTAGTTCTATTTAAAAATCATTAATTTTAGTTCTAAATTCAAAATTACGCAATCCAACCTAATTATACGAGGAATCGTCTTAACCCTGCGAGTGCGCGCGGCTTGCATCACAACGGGCCGCTGCAAGCCGTCACGGCCGCGCTCAAAATCAACCAATTCCGCGGAAAACGCACATACGCGCAAAACACGCAATAACGTCCAATCAGTATGCAGGTCCCGGGCACCCTTCCCGCTCACGTCCCAGTGAAAATACTCGTTCGTGATACGTCAAATATATTATTATTTCTACTTTCTACGACCGTTTTCGGAGTATCAAACGATCGTTATTGAAAAAAATGATTCTGATGGTCGTCGGTAGTTAGGTTCGCTACGTTCGGTACATTATTGCGTCAAGTAACGGTCCTAGCATACAAAGTGAGCGATCAAATTAAAAGGATTACAGTTCGCATATGAAATAACAATTAGTTGTGTTAGTGTTTTTGTACATCCTATTTTGTAATTAAGTGGGCAATCAATGGGATCGGATACGTAATTGATGCGTTATTCAATGCCATTCATGTTGAGGTTTGCTTGTGTGGATTTATGGCGATCTTTAGATCTTTGTCTAGCCTTCGAGGAAGGAAAGCGTAGGCATATATTGCTTAAAATGTGTGCGGGCGATTTATGCAATGAACCTTAATGTATTAGGAAACAAATTTAATAAATAATTGATAGTATGCTCGAAGTCAAAGGCAGCAGCGCGTTATTTTTATTCTTAGTTTTATCGAGGTCCTAATACGATGAGCTTAATCATCCATACAATAGGGCTGTTATTTACAATTATAATACTAATAATAAAACAGAAATAAAACAACATTGCACGACCTTATAACTATCAGAGAAATATAAGTGTACCCTTGACTAAATTACTCCTTTGGAAAATAGAGACAGAGCCTGGTATGATCAGAAAATTACTCTCGTTTGTTGATATAAATGTTCTAAGCTCAATCCGAAACCAGCATCCAGTAAAAACAAAGTTATCAACACGTAATTTAACAAAATAGAAAACATGACTCTCAACTTTTATTGCTATAAGTAGACAGACTGATAAAAACATAACTTGGCATTAAATAAAAACGGGCTATGAGCTACTACACCAATAAACTGCGCCCATCAATAAAGTACTAATTTAATTGATTTCACAATCTATCAAAACACAAAACAGTCGATTCTAAACTTTATCAACGGATGTTTAAAGTTAATTTTAGAATACGCGACCGTTCTCGTCGTCAAACGCCCGAACAAATTGGTGACTTCCTCGAAGATTTTTATTTTTATTGATAAAAGCGTCTCCGCGACAATTGGTACGGATTTGGTCTTGAATTGGTCGAATCACGGAGCGGCCTCAATCTTTTCTTGTTGGTTATTTGTTACCATGCGTTCGCTGGGTTCAACCGTGCGCATTGACGGGTTAAAGCGATCAATGGACCTAATTGTCTTCCATTTTTATTTACTTTTTAAATTATGAACGCATGCTTAAGACTAATAATCTTCGTATAGATAGAAAATCAGTGTCCGTTTACATTAAAGTGAATAGCTACATGCGTCAATAAATTATAATTTTGCTAGTGCACAGTAAAAAAGTTAGACACGTTCTATAATCAAAATTTAAATTCAAATATCGAACGTGAAAATTCTATGCGCAATATTGATCACGAAAAAATGGCGGCAACACCCGAAACTATCCGACACACCGGACACAAACACGCAAAACTTTCACCCTATTTTTGGAACAGTGTAAGTGTCAAATTTTCCATCCCCGCGTCCACTCACCCAACCCTTCCCAAAAAAAAAAACTAAAAATAAAAAGGGGAACTTTAAAAATCGTTATTATAATCTCGGACGCCATTGCGTATGGGGACGCGCCCTTCAATTTTAAATCTTTTTTTAACAAAAACCCTTTGATGTATGCACTTCGGCAATATCTCCCGCTCGGCTAGCTGCGACATTTGGCCGATTCGGGGATTTCGCTGATGCATATTTTAGATTAAAAACGACGCCATTTTATACGACAATTTATCATACAAAAATTCACTCATGTTTGATAAGTGCTGTAAGTTAAAAGCACGTTATAACAGGTTTAACACGACTGTAAATAAAAAGCTGGGTTATGTCCCGGATGTCTTGAAAAGCGTTTTTCTTTTATTTCCAAACACTTCCCTGTTTTATTTGTCCTTTTACAGTTCGGTGATTCAGTTGATTTAAATGAAAAATTTTGCGACAGACGTTTAATAGCTTAAAGTTATTACGATGACTAGACGAGGAAGCAAAAGTTTTTTCATCGACAATGAAACAAAAGGTTTAAGATAAATCTGAGACAAATGGGTTTCTATCGTGTCTCTATGTAATTTACAACTTTTTGTGCATTCCGCTCCACAAGCTGTTATAACAAATAATTTCTTGCGGTTTGAACAAACTTTCTATTACCGCATAGAATTCGTGAAGAAAAGCACATAGACACCGCCAAACTAAACATCCAATTAATCAAGTCATTTAACTTTAAAAAAAAAGTCGTGTGGGAAAACGTACCTATGTAACCGACGCACTCCAAATTCCAATGAATCTGAAAGGCGAGCGGCTCAAAAGAGAATAAGATTTGAAAATAGAACACGCCATTAGGAGCGAACACAATAGTCTCATTGGTCGATTTGAAAAAGGAACAATTTGTTAAACGTCAAATATGAACTTTTTTATTTGAGATGTAATGAAACCATCGACGTAATACCATTGAACATGACTGTGGACTACAAACTTTATTTTCCATTCATTTAATCAAAAATAATCCTTATGTGACGGACTTAACGCCCACGATGCACGCATTATAAAAACCGGTCCGAGCCAGATACCTATAACTGCGCCTTCTTTCCCTTTCTAACAGTACAACCTTTCATCCCTTGTGTTGCCAGTTAATATTTATTCGATCACCTTAAACTTGGTACATTTTCATGTTAAGAATAATAAACAATAAAGTCGATTAATGAAATACCTATGGTAAAGTATAAGAATATCCTAAGATTAAAATTTCAAATATAAATAAATATCTGGAAATAAGTACTTACCTTCTTTAATAATTCGCTTGTAATTTTAAATTGTCAGTTCCGTGATGTCTATAGGAATCGTAGCAGAAATAAAATTAAAAACTTGAAACACAGAACGTCAATTTGCGTGACACACGACATTTTCAGCTAATTTTAAATCTAGAGGATTGTGCTGAATTTTCTCATAAAAATGGGTAGAATATGCGTAATGGAAGGGTGTAAAAGCGAATATTATCCGAATTAAGGATTATCTTAACATAGGTAAGTGGGTAACTATGTTTTCCACGTTAAGTACATTTTAGATGTTCGGGTGACACAAATTTCTCTAGTAAAAAGGACTATAATATAAATCTTATTATGTGTCTGTGTTAACTGAGGAATATCGTCCACGGGAACTGTTTGCAGCGATAAAGTCGCGCTTTTCGTTGCCGCACGACTACATCGCTACTTTTTGAAGTCGGTCGCATTTGCAGCGCGCGACAGACCACACGCTGGTAAAACGCGACGCTCACGCCGCGTTGTCACGGCTCGCCGGGCTCGCACACGGCGTTCGCGTCGTTCACACGCTCGAGGAACGCGCACGTCTAGGGCCAGATTAACCATTTCAGGCAATGTAATTCTCGGGGCCCCTTTCCTTTACCCTTTTGTTACTTTTTAATAGTACATTACTGCCACGGTCTGTAATGAGTGTGTTGCTGGGCGCGTTGTTGATGGCCGAAAGCGCGGCGCAGCGCAGCTCCAGGCCTCCACAGCGCGGTCAGCATTGCAACCCTTGATGGACAATATAAAATAAAGGCCGAGACCGATGGTTTGTCGATTGAAATTGTTTGCAATTGGGACGACTTTTGACTTTACACTTCCCGATTACTCCTAAGCAATAAAAAACAAAAAAAACAATTTTATCTTTTACAGATCCCAGGCGTGTAAATTGGTTACAACAAATACCTATTGGCTACAGAAAAATTACCCAAAATTCCGTCATATACAGCAAGCATTTTAAGCCGACAGATTATGTCCCTAATTTAACACAACGAGTTTTAAAGGAAAATGCCCTGCCCTCACTGTTCCTTTTCGTTAGCACAAAGGACAATGGGCAAAAATGGTCCAAATGTCCACCACTTCCGAGACCTACGTCACTCGATAGACCACTACATACTGAGTAACTTTTGCAAAGCCAGTTCAACAAAATAGGCTGTCAGTAAAAAAAAAATTGTAGTTTAAAAAAATATTTTAATTTTTTTATTTCACACTTATGCTGCGTTCCATTCACCGTAATTTTTGTTATTTTCGTCCACAAAAAGTGTTAAAAACGATAATAATGATAACTTTCAGTACAAGTTGGTGCGAGTGGAACGTGATTTGTGGACAAAAATAACAAAATTAACAGTGATTGGAACGCACCACCAGTGTTATGTCTTATACATTTTTTTCGAAAGGCAACAATATAAATACACTTTCTAACATTAAATAAAAATAAAATAAGCTGTCAGAAAGCAAAAAATGCCGTGAAACATATTTTATTATTATTTTTGTTACCTGATGATAAGTGAAAAAGTAAGGTAACGCATAGAAGGTACCTGCTTATTTATTTTATAGAAGCGCTTGTTGTTCACTTTTCATCAGGTAACAAAAATAATAATAAAAACTTTTCACGGCATTTTTTGCTTTCTGACAGCTTATTTTATTTTTATTTAATGTTAGTAAGAGTATTTATATTGTTGCCTTTCGAAAAAAATGTATAAACATAATACTAATGGTGAAATCATATTTTTTTTTAAACTACCCGTATTTTTTTACTACAGCTTATTTTGTTGAACTGTCTTTGTAAAAGTTACTCAGTATTTAGTGGTCTATCGGGTTACGTAGGTCTCGTCAGTGATGGATATTTGGACCAAGTCCCATACTGTTTTGCCCATTGTCCTTTAATTTTGTCTTATGGTCTAATTAGTTAGATATTCTTAGGGTACCGTACCTAATAAGGAAAAAAACTAAACCCTAATATGATAACTTTGTTGTCCGTCTATCTGTCTCTATGTCCGTCTGTCACAACTTGCACAGCCCAAATCAATCATAACATGTTAACAGTAGTAGGTACCTTTTATAGCATAGAAAAAGAGTAAGTATAGGAAAGATAAGTATTGGAAAAACCATAGATATGGAGAGCCTAGACAACGTCCAAGCGTGTGAAGTGTCATGTTACTTTATATTACAAAGTGGCAAAATCTACGATCTTAAATACTATTTTGTAACTTCATTTAGGTTGCCAAGATACAGACAGGCACTCGTGTGGTTTGGCCACCGCAGACTAATTTATTGTACCTACTCATGTTCTTAAGAAAATAAACATCCCTTTCCTTATTTTATTATTTTCCTATCATAACAATCTCGGAACAAAAGCACGTTTTCACTAGATGTCCATGGGGACGTTCTCAAAATTTCAAAATATTATGGTCACTCTTGTTGGCAAAGGAAACAACGTTCAGTATGGTATCTCGCTGTCGGCTTCACTTTTGCTGCCAAGTCCGCATTCCAGGTGTTAGAGACTTAAAACTTCCTTGTGACGGTCATACTCGATTATAATACATTATATATCATGCGTTTCTTGCAATACGACAAATTCGACTTTGCTCGAAGAAGGTTTGCGAAATAATGACAACATTATAAACTTTTTTGAGTAAACTTACTTATTACATTACCTATTTTATTATGACTATTCAAGTTAAATAGTCATAATATACCTAGTAGGTAATGTAATGACATAGTAAACTTATTACCTTATTATAACTAGGTACCTATTTAACGACCGCTCGGCTCACTGCATCGGGTTGTTGCGGGTTATATTCCCGTTAGAGGCAAATTTCGGAAAAGGCCGTTTCGTTATCTGGGATTACCCCCAGTCCATTGTACGGTATTCAAAGTAATAAATCTCGGAACAAAAGCACGTTTTCACTAGATGTCCATGGGGACGTTCTCAAAATTTCAAAATATTATGGTCACTCTTGTTGGCAAAGGAAACAACGTTCAGTATGGTATCTCGCTGTCGGCTTCACTTTTGCTGCCAAGTCCGCATTCCAGGTGTTAGAGACTTAAAACTTACCATTGACCAGGACTGTGGACTACAAACTTTATTTTCCATTCATTCATTCAAAAATAAACCTTATCTGACGGACTTAACGCCCACGATGCAGGCTTTATAAAAACCGGTCCCAGCCAGATACCTATAACTGCGCCTTCTTTCCCTTTCTAACAGTACAACCTTTCAACCCTTGTGTTGCCAGTTAATATTTATTCGATCACCTTAAACTTGGTACATTTTCATGTTAAGAATAATAAACAATAAAGTCGATTAATGAAATACCTATGGTAAAGTATAAGAATATCCTAAGATTAAAATTTCAAATATAAATAAATATCTGGAAATAAGTACTTACCTTCTTTAATAATTCGCTTGTAATTGTCAGTTCCGTGATGTCTATAGGAATCGTAGCAGAAATAACATTAAAAACTTGAAACACAGAACGTCAATTTGCGTGACACACGACATTTTCAGCCAATTTTAAATCTAGAGGATTGTGCTGAATTTTCTCATAAAAATGGGTAGAATATGCGTAATGGAAGGGTGTAAAAGCGAATATTATCCGAATTAAGGATTATCTTAACATAGGTAAGTGGGTAACTATGTTTTCCACGTTAAGTACATTTTAGATGTTCGGGTGACATAAATTTCGCTAGTAAAAAGGACTATAATATAAATCTTATTATGTGTCTGTGTTAACTGAGGAATATCGTCCACGGGAACTGTTTGCAGCGATAAAGTCGCGCTTTTCGTTGCCGCACGACTACATCGCTACTTTTTGAAGTCGGTCGCATTTGCAACGCGCGACAGACCACACGCTGGTAAAACGCGACGCTGACGCCGCGTTGTCACGGCTCGCCGGGCTCGCACACGGCGTTCGCGTCGTTCACACGCTCGAGGAACGCGCACGTCTAGGGCCAGATTAACCCTTTCAGGCAATGTAATTCTCGGGGCCCCTTTCCTTTACCCTTTTGTTACTTTTTAATAGTACATTACTGCCACGGTCTGTAATGAGTGTGTTGCTGGGCGCGTTGTTGATGGCCGAAAGCGCGGCGCAGCGCAGCTCCAGGCCTCCACAGCGCGGTCAGCATTGTAACCCTTGGAGTACAATATAAAATAAAGGCCGAGACCGATGGTTTGTCGATTGAAATTGTTTGCAATCGGGACGACTTTTGACTTTACACTTCCCGATTAGTCCTTCTTTCTTTCTTTCTTTTTCAACCTATCGCCACCCAATGCTGAGTGTAGGTCTCTTCCATTGCACTCCACTCCTTCCGGTCTTGTGCTTTCCGCATCCAGGTCTTTCCTGCCACCTTCACCAGGTCGTCCGTCCATCTCGCTGGTGGCCTACCCACGCTTCTGCGCCCAGTACGAGGTCTCCACTCCAATACCCTTTTCCCACATCGATTGTCCGTTCTACGGCACACGTGACCCGCCCACTTCCATTTCCTGCGAGCGATAACTCTGGCTATGTCGGTCAGCTTAGTCCTCTTCCGAATTTCGGTATTTCTAACCCTATCTCGGAGAGAGATCCCCAACATAGCTCGCTCCATGGCTCTTTGGACTACTTGCAGTCTAGTCATGGTCTGCTTAGTGAGCGTCCATGTTTCGGCCCCGTATACCATCACAGGGAGGACACACTGCTCGAAAGTACGTCGCTTGAGGTTCATCGGTATGTTCGTCTTCAATACCTCGGTCAGCTTACCAAAAGCTGCCCATCCCAGTTGCGTACGGCGTTTTATTTCTCGTTCCTGGTAGTACGTATCGAGACTTAAGGTCTGACCGAGGTACACATACTCTTTCACCCTCTCTATTTGCTGTCCATGTACAATTATGTGGACTACATTGCTGTCACTGCACATAATTTTAGTTTTGGAGGTGTTCATCTTTAAACCGATGTCTAGAGAGACTGCGATTAGTCCTAAGCAATAAAAAACAAAAAAAACAATTTTGTCTTTTACAGATCCCAGGCGTGTAAATTGGTTACAACAAATACCTATTGGCTACAGAAAAATTACCCAAAATTCCGTCATATACAGCAAGCATTTTAAGCCGACAGATTATGTCCCTAATTTAACACAACGAGTTTTAAAGGAAAATGCCCTGCACTCACTGTTCCTTTTCGTTAGCACAAAGGACAATGGGCAAAAATGGTCCAAATGTCCACCACTTCCGAGACCTACGTCACTCGATAGACCACTACATACTGAGTAACTTTTGCAAAGCCATTTCAACAAAATAGGCTGTCAGTAAAAAAAATATGTGTAGTTTAAAAAAAAAAAAAAAAATTATTTCGCACTTAGTTTATGTCTTATACATTTTTTTCGAAAGGCAACAATAGAAATACACTTTCTAACATTAAATAAAAACAAAATAAACTCTGACGAAAGCAAAAAATGCCGTGAAACATATTTTATTATTATTTTCGTTACCTGATGATAAGTGAAAAAGTAAGGTAACGCATAGAAGGTACCTGCTTATTTATTTTATAGAAGCGCAACATCAGAAAATACGTAAGAATGCTGCTGTTGTTGTTGTTGTTCACTTTTCATCAGGTAACAAAAATAATAATAAAATATTTTCACGGCATTTTTTGCTTTCTGACAGCTTATTTAATTTTTATTTAATGTTAGTAAGAGTATTTATATTGTTGCCTTACGAAAAAAATGTATAAACATAATACTAAGGGTGAAATCAAAAAAATTTTTTTTTTTAAACTACCCATATTTTTTACTGACAGCTTATTTTGTTGAACTGTCTTTGTAAAAGTTACTCAGTATTTAGTGGTCTATCGGGTTACGTAGGTCTCGTCAGTGGTGGATATTTGGACCAAGTCCCATACAATTTTGCCCATTGTCCTTTAATTTTGTCTTATGGTCTAATTAGTTGGATATTCTTAGGGTACCGTACCTAATAAGGAAAAAAACTAAACCCTAACATGATCACTTTGTTGTCCGTCTGCCTGTCTCTATGTCCGTCTGTCACAACTTGCACAGCCCAAATCAAACATAACATGTTAACAGTAGTAGGTACCCTTTATAGCATAGAAAAAGAGTAAGTATAGGAAAGATAAGTATAGGAAAAACCATAGATATGGAGAGCCTAGACAACGTCCAAGCGTGTGAAGTGTTATGTTACTTTATATTACAAAAAGTGGCAAAATCTACGATCTTAAATACTATTTTGTAACTTCATTTAGGTTGCCAAGATACAGACAGGCACTCGTGTGGTTTGGCCACCGCAGACTAATGTATTGTACCTACTCATGTTCTTAAGAAAATAAACATCCCTTTCCTTATTTTATGATTTTCCTATCATAACAATCTCGGAACAAAAGCACGTTTTCACTAGATGTCCATGGGGACGATCTCAAAATTTCAAAATATTATGGTCACTCTTGTTGGCAAAGGAAACAACGTTCAATATGGTATCTCGCTGTCGGCTTCACTTTTGCTGCCAAGTCCGCATTCCAGGTGTTAGAGACTTAAAACTTCCTTGAATGAAACCCAGTGTGATGTCTAGTACTCGCATCTTTCGGGCTTTTTTGTCTCGCATCGGGCGGGTCGTTTTTCATTTGTTTTGTTACACGTACCGCCGCACTTATTACTGTCAAATTCAAAATAAGAATCCGAGCAAAAGCTAGAAACGCCAGCGGCGACAAGATTATTATGTTATTGAGGATACTCGACTACGACCGTTCTAATTAATAGCCAGCGATGCGAAAATTGACGTACCTACATACTTACGTAGATACAGACACACTTAGCGCAGTTCGTCAGTCGAAAAACAATAAAATGTACACGCTAGCACAGATTTGTAAAACAGAACCGACTATGCGCGTTTTTTGCGTTCGCTGCCTACACGGTCATTCTTTCGTGCATTCAATTTAGTTCTGTCATACTTTCTATCTACGAAACGTTTATCGGGGATCACAAACACGAGCAATGACATGGAACTATCAATATTTCTAATAACGTTTAAAAACAAAGTTATATTAGTTTCTTATACGAATGAGGCGGCCATATTAATCATTGGAACGAATTTCCGTGCGCCATGTCATACAGAGTTCGTTTATTAAAAATGTGACGTATCAAGATCAACATCTCGTCGCGTGAGTGGGATAGAAACATGTGGAACTAACACGAGAGAGTGGGATAGACACGTGCTGACATTTCAACAGGTCATCAACCCTACGGGCGTCCTGCTCTAACGAGAATTCGAAGATTTGATTTGAATTGTTCTTAATTTGAAATATTGGTCCGGACAACGAAATTTTATATCTGAACTTTTTTTTTATTTTAACATGTTTTATTAAAATTTATTTTATAGATACGCTGTGGAGCTTCCGTTTGATGTTTTAATGGGTCGGTTAATCGGTGGAAGAACGAATAAACGTTAGAACGCAGTATTTATTACATCTTAGATTGATAAAAGCGGCTGCTTTTGCGTAAACATCGATCGAGAAAAAAATAGTTTTTTTTTTCTTAATCGGCATTGGCAATGTTACGGATATAGACTGTTGTATCATTATGAATAATAAGTTTTATGAATAAGAACATTAATATTATTTCGTGTCTATTATTTTTTTACCGATCCCGATTTGAGATAAAGTTTTTCGACAGTTTGATATAATAGTTTCAAATCTGATATTACGCAATTTTTTGCACGCGCAGCTTAAGTTATTTTTATAAAAATCTCAAACTAAAAGTTAAGCGCAGACGAACAAAAAGTTAGGCAATTTATGAGACTCGAACAATTTGCAGAAGGAAGTTATTGTCCTGTAATATGCACCTTAGCGTGAAACAATACTTATCTATCATCTCTTTCAATTAGAAACTTAAAAGGGTAACCCGCTAAACACTCTAATACCTCTAACATTATTAAGTGCATACGACCTTAACAACCGGACAAAACAAAAGACAACTCGCCTCGCTAAAACCGAATTAAAATGCGCCAACACAGTTCTATTCGAAACAAAAGCAAGAAAAATGTTAAACAGCACACTGTAGGATCATAAGCGGTCATAACTGGTTGTGGGTTCATTTATGGCGATGTAATCCTATTGTACCGTCCTGCCGGTACATCGCCATCACTGTGTGTGTTTAAATGAATACACACACTTTAAAAATGTGTTCAATCATTAATTTCGTCGGTAATTGAACGAGTTGCGATCTAAACAGACAAAAAGCTGATGTTTCTCCGAATCTGGAGAGCATAAGGGCGGGGTTGTACTGGAAAGACGTCCGCGATGCGACAGCGACGCGACAGCGACGCGACAGCGATCAAATGTGAGACATATGGCGGTGGACGCGTCAGATAAGCGATTTTTATAGAAATCACCGTCACGTCGCAATCGCCTTACCGGTGCGGTCACGGCCTTAGGGCGGGGGTGCATAAGACAATGTCGTGCGGCTGTATGCAAATCTGTTTTAATTCTACCAGCAAGTAGGTAAAGATGCTCGTCTGAAGCAGATGCAATTTTTCTACTTTCGCGTTATCCAGTAAAACAGCGATTTTGTTAACATTTACCCAAAATCGCACGATCAAAAAACGTAGCAGAAAAGTCGACGTATCAGCGTCGGCCCTTACGAATCGAATCGGGCCAGACATCGAGAATTTATACGTTCATAAAATTCTTTTGTCAAATTTACGTCGAATTACCAAATGCATGGCGGCCAGTGGCGGTACCCGTCGGATTCTTTACCGAAACCATCAGACCATTGGTTTTTGTCAATGGTTATTACAACCAAATACAACCGCGGGTTTCACTTGCTGCCAAAAAACGTGTTCTCACGACGATTCGCGGAAACGTGTGTCGATGCTCTAATTATTTAGACCTCCTTGTTTGATTTATAGACTCTACTATACTCTACAAGGCGGTATAATGAGTTTTGGGATACTGTACGATGCTCTACAGAGGTATAATGAGTCCTGGAATACTTTACATTACTCTACAGCATCCATTTCCAAAGTGGGCGATAACGCCCCCTTGTGGGCGCTGCAGGCCTAAAGGGGTAACAGACAAAAAGCTGAAAAAAAAAGAAGAAGAAAAACCAATTTTTTTTCTGGGTTTCTTACCGCCCCCCTTTAGGCCTGCAGTGCCCACAAGGGGGCGTTATCACCCACTTTAGAAATGGATGCTCTACAGGGTTGTATAATGAGTCCTGAGATACTCTACGATACTCTACAGAGAGGTATAATGAGTTTTGGGGAGTACCCCAGTCTCTACAGGGCGGTATAGTGAGTCTCTGGATACTCTTCAATACTCTATAGCTGTATAATGAGTTATGGGATGGTATAGTGAAATCGGGAATAGGGACACACCATTGAGCTACTATGAACTACGTGATAGAAGCGCTAAATCAAACAAAAAGAGCGCGGGTGAGTGAGAGAACAAAAGTAAAATGACAGAGTGAAGTGCGGCGATAGCGCCGCAATTGAATGGGACAGCGCAGTGATGTGCAGTGTCGGCTCTAGTACGTACTACATAGTAGCTCAATTTTAAAAAAATCCGATAATAACTGAAAGATCCGATTATGGGTGTCAAGCTAATGTCAAGTATGTAAGCTTAAAAAATAAAGAACTGATTCCATCAGTGGTGTTTTAACTTAGGTACAAATGCCAATTGATATATCTAAAAGTCATCATCATCATCATCGTCATCATCTTGATGATATGTTATGCAGAGTCAAGTTTTTTTTTTGTACGAATAGCTTCAGCAGTAGTCTAAAATGACAATCGATAAATCAACTCAACTAAAAATGTAAGTACCCACTTACTTCCTTTTAACTAACTAACCAAAAAAGTCTTATCCATCAAATGAAGCCGATCCAATCCGAAGAAAGCGCCAACATTCCAGCTGATAATTACTTAAAAAAATATATACAGGGTGTATCAAAAGTGCGAAACAATACACGGAGGTTTGGATGAGTATCGGGAAAATAATTAAATGGTATTAAAAATTTATTGAAATTTGAACACTTTTGCAGATATTTTTTCTCGCCTATTTTGAAAAATTTTAATATCTCAAAAATATTTATAAACTGTTTCCTGAATATTAATGATGTAAATGCGGTTTACACTGGATTTTAGGCCATTTGATGTGTTCTCAGGCCGCAACACGAAATTTGTCACTAATATTCGAAGGCCTATAACTCAGAAACTACTATAGTTACTTATAGTCTGTCTTCACTAATCATCTACATATCAGCTACTGTATCTGTAGTTTAATTATTATTTCGAACTTTTGAAACATTCGGTATACTGACATACCCACTAATACACTCGCAACGAAAACGCATTCATCATTTATCTCGCTCCCATATCAGCTACCTGGACAGTCCAGTTTTCTATTATTCATTATCCCATTGTTGCGTAGTACTGCAACCGAAATTCGGTGACCACTAATAATTACTTCTCAAAATAATACTAAGACCGATGCACGATTGTGATAACGGCGGCTACCAGCCAACCACAGTGTAATGTTAACAGTATGACAACCCCGCCCACGTGCGATCGACGCTTCCGAATTGATGGGCGGTTGGGTAACCCGCGAGACAGCTTAGAAAGTAAATATCGTGATATTTCGCTATTTCAAGGTTTTGTTTTGCTTCAGTGAGTTTTTGATAGCGATCTGCATAATAATATACGGTAAGAACATAATTTGTTTATACATGTTAATTTAAAAAAAAAAACTGCTAAAATAATATTTGCGTACCAAATGGACTATAGCTTCAGGGAATACAGAAATAATCTGAAAATACACTTGAAATAGATTATAGCTTTCATCCTTCTTATTCAATAATTTTGGCAAAATACAATTTTCAGTTAACAGCAGCCCTACAGTCTTTATAAAGCAGTCAAAAACAGTGACATTTCGTAATTACAACACTACTTCCTGTTTTGAATATATGAACAGATTAGGGCGTAGATACAACCATTTGACATCTAAATCCCACAACAAAAAGGCGTAAGCGCATGAGTCTACTGATCTTCCTACTCTATACACAAATATTGCATCAGTTAATTAATTTCATGCGGTGTCAGGACCAATCACAGAGGATTTAGGTAGCGGCCATAGATCAAAAAGATTTTTCTGTCCGTTGACATGACACGGACGTCTGTACCTAGCTGTGACGTAAGTTGTCTATGGATCGCGATTCGATGTTTGAATTGCGATAAAAGGCAATAATGGTGCTGGTTTGTATAATCCATTTGATGTGATTGTTATGCAAAGAAATTATAAGTTTGTTATGTAAAGAGGATAAGAAAAGTGGGGTTACAATTGATTGATAGTATTAAGTGTTATGGCCGGCGCACAGAGAGGACGTCAGGGCATGGCATTTTAATTTTTATCAATCGAATTTAATACTTATCCAATCGAAATAAGGTGCTCGAGCGGGTGCACCGAAAAAATGCTCCGCGATGCTCAAAGGTCGATCACCGAGCATTGAAATATATACCTTATTTCGATTTGATAAGTATTAAAGGCGATTGATAAAAAATAAAATGCCATGCCATGCCGTGCTCACTGTGCGCCGGCCATAACTCGACAAAAATGTCAAAGATTTTTTTCTATCACCAATCTGTGTGTTGTTTGTCCAAAAAGATGATGAGTTGGTGAGGGCACTGCCGAACCCAATATTCCTATTTCACTTTAAAAATTCTTCAATATAGTCATATTTTGACTAACTTGGCAGACTCTATCAAACATTGGACTCTACTGCAGCCTTGTGAATATAGCAAAATACAAACTTTTTTATTTTTTATCCACGGTAGTCCTTAATCTATTTCCTCAAATTTAAGTCGCCTTTGAGATTTCACCGGTTAAAATGCTTAAAATAAATACATAGAACCACAGATTGTTATGTATAATAAAAAGTAATAGTTGTCGGTTCCGATACATTTAATTAACAGACGGAAATTGGAACATCATTTTGTATATCAATAATTAACTGTACTTAAACTAGACTTTAAAACGATGTTTTTTATATTTTATAAACCTTTTTTCTTTACGTTTTGTTTAGAAAGATTACTTGCCAAATTCACATTTATTTTCTTCATTCATTTATTTCATTTCATAAGTTCATATTTCCACGGAATTTATGCATCTTAGAAAATGTGCCGGTGCTCTACGTTGCGCTCCGCTGATTGCAAATCGTACTTAATTGTTAAAGATATCCTTAAGCTGCTCTCAAATAATAATTTGAGTATTCCGTAAGTCTACTGCCATACAAACTCAAGGTGCATAGACAAAATATTTCCGTAACTAGCCGGACCAATTAACACGACAATCGAACTAACTTTTTGCCTAAACAGTTCTAGGCAAACAATAGTTAGCGACAATTATATAAATGCTGGTATTGGTACATTTGCATAAACACGACCGGTTCAACAAATATTGACTGGGACAGTGGGGGCAGCCTTGATTGCTAGGGTGAGAGTGTTAGATAAATCTATCCTTTATGCCGCGTTCGCACGATGGCAGTATAGCCAGCCAGTCCAGCGCTGACTTCCTACTGGACTCGTGTGGATCCTTATTAACTCAGTCGAATGCTGACTTGCTTGTAGTGTCGAGTGGAAATTAATTTCAACCCAGTCCTGCGCCGGCTTGTTAGTGAGCTTGTGTGGACACTAAATTCAACCCAGTCGAGCGCTGACTAACAAGTAAGCTCGTGCAAACATTAATTTCAACCCAGTCTAGTGCTGACTTGCTAGTGGGCTCGCGTGGACACTAGTTTCAAACCAGGACTGACTGACAGAGTGACGCTTTTGCAAGTCAGCCTAGCTGGCTATTCTATACTATTTTCGCATCAAGTAGATCAGTTCAGTACGACTGGCATTGTGTGGATGCTTTTGGGTAGTTGCTGCCAACTACTGCGATCGGCTATGCCGCAAATGAAGAGTAAACTGACTTACTGGAAGTGATCCCGTCTATATGTAGCCAGCCACTGGGTCCGCGGTGACTGCTATCGTGTAAACTAGGCGTTATACATAAATAAAATATAACTTCAAAGATTAAAAACCAACGAGATCTACAACACTAGTTTAGAACAGTCAAAGCCTAAAGTGTGCTAATAAGCACAGAAAAATTGATTAATCACGTTTTTTGTTTGTATTAAAACCACGAATAATGAAACGGATCTATGTTACAATAAAACCGCAAAAAACTGTTCCTGCTCTCAATATCAACGTATGAACTTTAAGTTTTGATTATTTTTATGCAAATAAATGTGTGATTGTACTGTAATTTTTGTTATTTCTGTTACTTGTTACATATCGACGTATTTTAAATGATGAATTAGTAAATCGCAGGTGTTCAGACCTTGGCTTACTTGATTATTACTTTAGTGCACAAGTTCTTGGAAATATTTGATAAAAAATCACGTTCGTTTACTTGTTTTAGTGTAAGAGAAAACATAGTCATTAATTACCTACCTATGTGATTTATACAAAGAACGTAACGTTTTGTTATAAGAAACTAAAAGTTGAATATCCTAAGTGAATATGCATTTTATTGTGGCTTTTTAATAAAATAATGAAATTCGATTTTCGAAAATTAGCTTATTCCATTTTTGAAACATGACCTCACAGAGGCACGACTCTTTTATCATAAAAATAGTTTTCGGACAAAATTCTCTTCTCTCACTTACTCATTGCGTAATCACTCATACACACTTTATATACACACACAAATGGTCTATAGCCTCAGGGTGTTACGGTACACAGTGCTCCAAATATCCACACTCTGAGATTTCGATTAGAAACTCACAGTTTGATGGAAAACAGTTATTACACCAATAATGGCTGCGATTTTTTATCGAAAGTTGTTATGTATAAAATAGTTTGTGGGATTTTTTGTGTAATTTCGCGTTTATATAACTCTACATACCTATAAATATGTAATCGTGTGATGGACTTTTTGGAAATTTTTACAATTGAAAAGTAAAATTAATATCTTTAGGGTGCAATAGGGTGAAAAGGACGTTTGCAGTTTTTTGTAGTTTTTTTATAATCAAAGTATGATAAAAAACGGGTTAACATGACGCAAATAGATCAATTATATTTCAAATTAACATAAGATTGAAAACTGATATACCTACTTATCTAACAAGAAAAAAAAGCAAGCGTAGGCTTCAATTTTTTTTTCTCGAGCGAGGCATCGAGTGACACTTATATTAAGCCAAGATTATTCAAATCACCAAATCTTTGTGTCAATACTCTTTACAGGGTAAATGTACATTCTGGTCCGCCATCTTGCGAGAGTGTTTGCCGCGATCCTACACTTGGTGTAGAGAAATAAATACACTTTGTAGAACAACGTTATGAGTGCACTTGAAATACCGTATTTGTTTTTACATCTTTCATTCACAAATAGAGGCTCGTTGATAACATTAAGAATTATCGTTAGTTATGAGTTACCTTCTAAACCAAGCCTAGCTTTTTGACAAATCCTCTTCTTGAAGCTGGTAATAATAAGGATCATTGATTTGCAAAAAACTAAGGATTACAAACGATATACCAATGAGTTGATTAAGTGAAAAAGTCTAGCTGACTTCCGTTACGGTCCATGATTGATATATCGACCATAAACCATAGTAATTGAAGCCATGATTGATAAAACGTACTACAAAATTATAATCAACTATCTTACATTGTCATTTTTTCAAGCCTAATAGTGATTTATTCATGCGATTCTCACATCACAAGATAACCACAATAAATATTAGAAATCGTGAACAGGATTCGTTATAAAAAATAACAATGTAACATCATATAGGGACAACTAGCCCCGGCGGCCTCTCTCCGCCGACTGATCAAATCGAACGTGTGTCGTGGAATTTCAAAAATCATAATGATTGATTGTCAACCAATGACAATCGCGTACCTATTCAAATTCTATTCCAATTTGAATTTGGAACGAGTTCTTTTTCCTGTTGCGACGCGTGACGCGTGCCGTGTGTTGTAAGAATTCCATAGGAATATAATACAATGAGCAATTATTTTTATTACTTATTTTTTATGTATTTTATTGTTTTATTGTCAGTACAAATAATGATAAAATCGTAATTGACATTGTTATAGGCGATTGCGTAACGAAACGGAGCTTAGAGATTACACGAAGTTACACTTTACATAATATTACGAAAAACTGAAAGCTAAATTACACAGTAATATCATACTTATTACAAGTTATCGTAAAACCGTCACCTAATAAATAAAGAATTTGATCAACATTTCATGCTACATTTTTAAAAGCTTACATTAAAAAGTCATGAATTTGAATCAACTTCCATATTGGCGCCACAATTACTTTTTAAAAGTTTTTTTTTACAGATGCACAGGAAAGTAACCTAATATTCCTTGTGTACAAGGAGGCCATATGTTTATCTTATAATTACGAACGTGTTCGTGTCCATGTGGGTGTAAGTACGTAATTAAAGTTTGGAAATAGTAATATAAGTTTTGAAGTGTTTTCACTATAAAACACTCGAGTGTCTGGGAACATTCGTGTCGACGAACTTGGATTTTTTCCCCTACTGGTTTATAATAACAGTTCTGTTTACTGTGGCGAGCCTGTTACGTTTTGAGTTGTATGCGTTAATATTTCTGGGAATTAGCTTCGATTGGCTGAATATATTTATTAATCTGACTATACCTAATGAGCAGTGAGGCGAGTGTTGGACGTTTCATGCATTTTTCAGTATATCATTCATGAATCTTCAGGTTATACTATTTACTTTTCTTTCGATTTTGATCATTTCAGGAGTAAATTTGAAGTATTTTACCATCAGATAAATTAAATGTTACAAGATAATGTACAAATAATAGTACTATTTTAGATACAAATGAGCCTTTAGTATGCTTGGTAAGATTGAAAGTGCCCTCCCAAGCACAGGATTAAGCGGATACAATGAAACAGCTTCGTAGTAAGCTTTGGGTTAATTTAATAGCCTCACTCATACTCAGCTCGGATTAAGAGCTTAATTACGAAGCTTAAAACAATAATGTCACCCAGGTGTTTATCCAAATTGCGAAATCGGACCCCTAATAGATTATTCGAACTGTACCCGCGACGGTAGTGATGTAATCGTATTTTTCGAACTAGATAATCGACTTTTTTCCTAATCGAGTAGACGGATTGTTTATTGCCAAAGCGGTTTGTACCGGTAATTTTTGTGCGTTGCGATATTTGACTCGGTCTGTTAGTGAGATCATTAATCTTGCGGTGATCCGAAACTGTCTGTTTGTTTGAAAAATGTGCGCTCGCGTCGAAACTGGACCGGTGACGTCACACGCCTCCAGGTGATAATTAAGTCGATTAGAATACAAAATATTAGTAAGTTTTTTTAACTATTATGAATAATGCAGTAGGTATTCGGCAAATGGCAGACCAAGACCTATTATAAATACCAAAGCAATTAAAATTTTGCAATATAATTACTCGCATTGCTCCTAAAATTCAACGGAATAATAAAGTGAATAAAGTTTATTTATCAAAAGAAAAACCAATGATCAGATAAAATCCCACTCCTTTCTCATACACGTATAAGCCTACGTAAAAATTTCACTGCACAACCAACGCTTGCCAACATAATAAATAAATATCTAGGACAATAGCACGAGACCCGCAGCCCGCGCCCAACGCCGGTAATTGAAAATAATAATTGAATTCGCATTAAGAATACGAAATTTGAATAATGCGGCCATATTTGTTTCGCATTCGAGCTTAAGATAGTGACGTGACTAAAAAACTCGAGATTTCTTGTTCCATTTTTGAAATTATTGGAATTACTCGACTCTTTGGATTGTTCTATTTTCAAAATCAAAGAAATTGCTCTCTATGTGAATTTGATTTCGCAATTAATTGATATTAGCAATTCTATCGATATAAAATAAACGAACTAAAGTTAATTGGAGTAGTTTTATTTATCTAGCGGCTTCACAACTTTCTTTTTTGTGGTAATAAAAAAATATTTTGATCGATTCTGTAAATTAAGCAGCCAGCAGTGCAACTTTGCTTGCGTCATTTTATAGCTTCTATCTAGTAAGAATATAAGGTAGATGAGACGACAATAGGCACCTACTCCGAATTTTAAAAAACTTACTCGATTCTTATTCGAGTACTCGACAAACAACACAATTACTCGATTGGAACTTCACTCACCACAACTCTACAATACGTCGTCTTTTTATAAAGTTAAAATTTGAATTTGGAATCGTGTGTGCTCTATTGTGTAGCAAATGGAATTCATTGTTACTATACATTGCGTACGTACCAACATAGCTTGACCTCCAATAGCCGGTACATTTATGGCACATGGGATCTGAATAAGCTGGATAAGTACAGTCGAAACCGTTTTGCAAAATATTGAATAGATCTCCGCTGATATTTTTGTTATTAGACAGGAATTACAAAACGTTGCATGTATATCGATACGGCGGTTGCACAATGACCTACTTACTTGCGATTTTTATAATACTAGTTGCGGATATGTAATAAAATTGTCAATTGCTAGTAAAAATATTTATTTTGACAGATATCTTTCGTTATTTTGGCGCAATGGTGAGGTTTTTAAGAAACTGTCACACATATTTTTACGTAAAAACACGTTTGATATTAGTTTCTAAAGTCGTAGCACTATAAACGACTTCAATAAAGTTACATCACTATCTAAGACGGCTTTCAATTATATTGTTAACATGAAACTTGTGCATATCTAAATCATAAATCTATCATATCACCCAACATAAGTATCTAATAATATGATGTATTAATGCAATTAATTGAATTAAGATTTACTACCCATAAAACTCAACAAAGTCATAATTAAACAAAAAAAACAGCTAGTTTACGTAACATGCGTGACAGCTGTCATTTTAATCAAGCAACATTATTTGATTATAGAAGTCTTTCTTCATCATTGGTGACATTGGACTCTATAAGGAATACGATTTTTAAATTTAGAATTCTATAGAACGACCGTTATAGAAATATGAATCTATAAGAAAGTGCTTTCGAGATAGCTTCAATGGCTTACAATATGAAGTGCGCGAGTACGCACATACGAAATGTGTGTCTGTAGGTATGTGTGTGTGCGCAATCGGTCGGACGTGACGCGTGTAGCAATAACAATACACTTACACCGGATATTTATGAATTTAAATGAGAAAGTGTTAGGAATTTAATGATACCAGTTCGGAGTAGCGGCCGCCTTCCTGGTGATCGCTTCTATTAAAATATACGTCTGTATTCTACGATTTTATTGTCTATGGACGCGCGTTGACAGTTGACAGTGCCACTATTTTAATTACTTCACGTTTCCTTTAGTTTTATTAGATTGTGTTTTACGACGATTTTAAACATTTTTTATTGACGAATATCCATGGAAATGTATTGTGACTTCTTGCATGAATCATACCTTTTTAAACATAGAGAATAGGATATACATAGTCCTCATATCGAATTTAGTATATTATTTATGAATGTTTGCTAAAACCACTAAAACTATGATGGCATATGCTTGTAGTTAGTACATTAAAGTTTAAACGATAATATTCTTGCCAATTTTGAAGTCATTTTTAAAATTGTTTCACTAATCCTAAGACATTCTCTATATAATTATACTATAAACATATTAAGATGATCCCACATTAGTGATTTGTCAATGTTGCATACACTCACGCACTTAAGGCGTGAACTATAATGTACCCAGAGTCATCACTTAATAGCGCTAGAATAGGCATTAAAAAGATATACTAATAATAGGTAACTGTTAACTTCTATTATGCGAACTTAAATAGATAACCGTTTTTAATTTATTATTCGAAATTATGCGCTTATTATTCCAAATCACAAAGACTATTAAATTATGAAGTATTCAACCATGTTACTAGAATTTAGAAGGTTCCTGCGACTTTGCTTGTGTAGAATTTGTACTTCGAGTAGTTTAGAGCTTTGTCTAAGCTTTCATAATTAAATAAATAAAATAACAATATAAATAATTGGTTTGCCATACAAACTTTCATCCCCTATTTCAACTCTTCAAGTATTATTTTCGCAACAAAAAGTAGCTTATGTCCTTCTCCAAGATCCTGTCTAATTCTATACCAAAATTCATCAAAATTGATGTTACTGTTAAGTCGTGAAAACGTAACAAACAAACAGACAGAGTTACTTTCGCATTTTTAATATTATAAGTATAGATAAAACCGAGTAATTTTAGTAAACCGATACAGCACGTAATTTCGTAATAAAATCTAACAGTTGCTTAACAACTCATGCCTAATTAGGCTACACATGACAGCTACAAGGCGTGGCCTCTTATATATAAACTGTGTGACACACGGACGCACATCGCGACGGTAATTCTCCTTTGTATGCTAAATAGTGAATTATCTAGCCACTCGAAATTGTAATCTTAAAACTTGCTTGGAATTTCTTCATCTGTTGTTTAAATTGTAGCTCTACGACTCTACGTAATGCTCTGATGGGTGTTTGTCAATTATGATGTGTCTATGCCTTATTTAGGTCGTAGATTTTAAGCTTCTCCTAAAAATAAAACAAAACGAGTTCTGAAAAATTCTAATTTCGAATAATACATTCAATTAAAATCAAATTTCGAATAATAAATGAATAACTATTCCAAATTTGAAATTATATTCGGATAATGTTAAAACATATTAAAAAAAATGTACGTACTGAGTCTGGTGTAGAGTTAATAGATTATAGATTGATCTCTAGTAGGCTTGTAAAAACTTACATCAATTAAAAATTTAAATTAATGTTCCGACAATACAGACCTCAATTAGACTGAACATGGATACTATCACCGTTATAGACCTACCTCGCGTGACCTAGTATTAAGACAAAGCGTTTTAATTCGCTACTCAACTTTTTTTGCAATGAAAACATTGCCAATTAGTAATTACAAGCTTTTTATTTAACATCATTTGTTAGGTTGCCGTGTTATCTGAGATTGACCTCAATATAAACTTTGTTTTTTAAGTCTTTATAAAATTAGTCTCATTATACTTTACTTACCTTGACTTACTATTTTGATTATAATATTCCAATCATTTATCTATTTAATTCATTGTTAATCTCTATAATTTTTGCCGTAACCAGATTTTACCAAAAGTTTAGGTAAACCCATTTTTTTGTACAAAACCATGGAGTCAATAATAATTAGGTATAATGAGAATTACTTATTCACTAACAGTTATATTTCAAACATTTTTGTTCGAAATTTATTCTTTGAAATTAAATTTCGAACAATAAAAATTGTAATGGCGGCGACAGACATCATCATTGAAACATATATTTTATGATTTTCAGATCAAAGTGCATTTATAATCATACAATGGTCTTAAGTAGTAGTTATTCCTGTTTCTATATACCTATAATACTCCAAACTATATTTACTTCTTATTGGCGGCGCCCACAAGCACCGAGCGGCACGCAGTTTAACGTCATAACCCCTTCGTTCACTTGGATCAATTAGATGGCCATTCGAATCAATTGGATCCACCTGAATTAATAATGTAACTGATTGTTCGGGTATTCGGGGCTTGTGGACGCAGCTATTCTCCATTTCACCTCGGGGGTCTAAGAACCAGTATTTAAGTCGTCTATTATTCAATTCCGATATCACATAAGTAGATTACAATGCATCTATGTGTGTGGCGAAATTTTGGAAACCGGTGCGCGCGTCGCATGCGCTAGCGCAGTAAGCTGACCGGTATATGACGGCTCGTGCACTTTAGATTACGTTTGTCTAACGAATTCTATTATTAATTAGGGTTCTGCACCTCAAAAGGAAAAACGGAACCCTTTACGATCACTTTGTTGCCTGTTTGTCCGTTTGCCAAGACGTGCACAGCCCAAACCGCTGGTGTTAGAAACACGAAATTTTAACAGGAGTAACCTTTTGTCATGATCTTCTTATCTCTTCTAGGTCTCTGACAAGGCTTAACGACTACTGCCTAGATGAAATCAATCGGGAGCGACTTTTGACGTGCCGACGCACAGACACGCTCAGTTCAAATGCCACTAAATGGTCACCCATCTCTGACTGACCTTGCACAGCTTTGCTTAACCTCCGATCGTGGTCAGTGATTGTAGCTGGCTATGAGCATCTCATCTATCATGATGTTGTGATGACTGAACCATATTTTTAATCCCACGAATTTGTTTTGAACTGCAATCGAACCTCGGGCCGAGTATCGAGTTTGTTTTAATTTCGTACAAATAAACCATTGACATTAAATAAATATTTACGATGATACTATGTCAAGTGGTTATTGTTATAAACAATCACGACTCGGGTCACTGCTGTATTGACTGCGCTGTGATAAAAAAAATACTACTTCACCAAGCCACCTAGGCGCACGGGAATAAATATCAAATGATAATAATTCAATGATTCCGCGGTCCGTCCACAACGTAGTGGGCCTGGGCCAATGCCTGGGCACTCTTGTGGTAGTAGCTCCCACTACGTGGTGGACGGACCGCGGAATCATTGACTTATTATCATTTGATATGTATACCCGAGTGCCTAGTTGGCTTGGTAGAGTATTAACACTGACTACCTATATAATTTCAATGGTTGATATTTGTAAGGTCCTGTGTGGCACAGATTTATGAAAGATTCGAAATTAAAAATTTAGACTTGCTGACGATGTCCGAATTGACACTTTTAATTTTAATATTAAAATTTAATGTATGAGCTGTGGACTTATATTGAATTTAGTAAATATATATTTGATATTAATTCAACTACCGATTCCTTATTGACATACCTAAATATTAAATCTGATAAAACTTCTCAACTTTAAACGTCTATATTTTTACCAATTTAAAAGTGACTTTAAGAATTGTTAGATTGTTAATCATCATACTTATTTATGCGATTGTAAATTAAGCTGCATTCTTATAACGTGTAACAGGTTGGTAATTACCTCCCTATTAATATCATGGCCCTTTTTATGTTGTTGTTATGGCCAATTTGTGGGGGTATTTTAGTACCGTCTAGTCTATTTAAACATTCTATCTATGAATATGGATACATATCGCTAATATATGTACCTTTAATTAGTCACCCCAGACCATACATAGTGCGTCCGCCTTGCACACAATAAATTAGGTAAGTAGGTGTTATTCCGTCCAATATACTATTGAATACAAAACACCTCCATATCGACATAATAATATAAACTTATTAATTCTATGCACATTTTGCGAACGAAACGCATTTCGATGCGTCTGCCTGTCACCACGTCCTTCGGTGACAGGAAAATGCCTCGCTGAGGTGGAAAACTAAGGTTTTTAATATTAAATACATGTGCCATATGTCTGCTGCCGTAAGTTCTAGCTAATCGACACTTAGTACTTATAATTCTGAGTTATAATTAATATTAAAATGTTGGCGACGTATGGAGAGAGCTAATGGATAATGCAAGTCTTTGTTATAATATTACGGTATTTTACTGGACTTAGTTGGGGATTAGATTATTGGCTTATGTAAGCATAATGCCATCCATTTACGAATTAAAATTATCAATTTCGAATATTACAAATTCTCTCGCGGTTCGGAATTCAAAATTCGACACCAAAAAATATTGCAATCATTAACATTAACATTTAACGCGAAATTAAACTTAACACTCTTTGTAATACAATCGATAATTCCGCGAAATTATTTTTCATAACTCGAGATAAAAATTGGATGTTGTTTGATTTGATACGTTGTTTCCGAGAAGTAACGAGTAACTTAAGGTCTGCGACTGTTATATTAACAATAACAGTTTTTGTTGTTTACACGAACTGTTATAGTGTTATGTTACACGCTCGATTCGCAGATTTGTGCGTAGGATTTTGTTATATAACGCGGTAGGTCTAAGCGGTGGTCCGCATCTCGGATTTAATTTTGTGTATCTCCTTACAGTATTGGCTACTTAATTATATTTTAAGAATGACACACATAGAATAAGTGCTAAGTATTCTATACAAATTTTCGCTTAGACCACCGCTATATGTTTATATAAGGGTTTGGTGGCTGTTGTATCGCGATGTTTTTCAGTCTAATCTCCGAAACGGCTGGACCGATTTTGACGGGACTTACACTGGCAGATAGCTGATGCTATAAGGAGTAACTAAAGCTACTTTTATTTAAAACCAATAATTACGGTTCTGCGCATAAAAATACATTTAATTCCACGCGGACTTGGTCACGGGCGTAGTACACTAAGGCCCGTATTAACAAACGCATCTGAAAGTTGAGCTCAATCTTAAGATGCAGTTTTGACGTTTAATGTATGGAACATCCCTCAAAAACAGCATCTCAAGTTCGATCTCAATCTTGAGATCGATTTATTAATACGGGCCTTAATATTAAAATACTTTAATCCTATCAGTCAATAACCTCTAGCAAGCAAAAAAATATAATCAAGATACATGCATGTGCTGTGCTGTGATACTAGCATGTGGGCAGACAGACGCGATCTAGCAAGACTGCAAACTTGCATTAAGAGTAGTGTTACGATACAGACGAGACGGATTCCTGACGGATTCCTCACGGATTAATATCATTGGTGTCTTATTACATAAACATAATGAAGGAACAATTAGCTTTAGGCATTTAATTGCAGTCTTGAATATGAAATTAGGGCCGTAAGATTAATGGGGTTTAAACCACGCGAGAGAGTTAGATTCCCTAATATTACTGATGGGTTTTTTTTATAGGACGGCGGTGGCAAAAAAGCGTACGTAGCCTATAGATGCTTACAATACCAAAGGCACTGCTCGCACATTGTCAACCTGAATCGGCTCTCTCACTCATCGTACGAAACGCATCTGTAATAGCTTTTCGCCGAACTTCTGTGAGAGATAGGTAATATGAGAGACCAGTGGTTTCGCAATGGACAGTTGTTAGGAGACTCGAGGCCCTATATGATACAAAACTAAGCAACGCTTGTACCTACTATGGCTACCATAAAATGGAATCGGGGCGATTCTAGTGACACTCAGACCAGAGAAAATTACGAATAGGCGATTTCTGAAATGTACCTCTGGCGGTAGTCGAACCCGGAGCCATCAGCCGTAGTAAGCCGGGCAGACTACGCTCGAAGCGCTGCGACGAGCATCACCAATGTGTATAAAAAGTCCATTTGAAAAATGATGACGGTACCTTATATGATTTTTTTCAAACACAGTTTCAGAGTAACAAAATTGAAAATAAAATAGTGCTTTCCTATAATTAACTTTTCTTATTCACCTTGGTACAAAAGTTTCGCTAAAACTTTCACATAGATTTTTTGTCTCTATTCTTTGACAGCACAAAATAGAGACAGCGTTATCCTGTGTATGTTTCGTCAATGCAAACGAGACGTTAAGCTCAGGGGGGTTACTCCGAAATACGTCGCTGACGGATCGTCCGAAGTACGGATTCGATTTACGATCAAAACAATGTCAAATCGTAGAGAAAAACGAAAGAAGAAATGTCAAATCACGACAATCCGTCAGCCGAAACGTTAGGTTCGTATTTCGGAGTAGGCCAGCTGGTTAGTTGGTACGACGTTATGACGTCATTGCCAAAATATATTCATATACATTGTACTTGAAGTTACAATATGACGTATTTATGAATAGCACGAATGAATAGATTATTGTTAGATATCAATCAATATTAAAATATTGATTATGAAACTAAAAAGGCTTTAACTTCCTTCTCCTTTTTATAGATTAACTAGCTGTGCCTTCGACTTCGTGCGCGTACATTTTTGGAAAAGCTACGTCCACGTGGAATTTAATTAGTTTTAATTTTTGTGCGCGGAACACTAAATATTTAAAAAAAATAAAAGTAGCCTATGTTCCTTATAATATCAGCTATCTGCCTGTGAAAGTCCCGTCAAAATCGGTTCAGCCGTTTCGCAGATACCCTGGAACAAACATCCAGACACAGAAAAAAATGTAAAAAAATTCTGGTTTTGTTATCAGTACCGTATATATTTTAATATGCATTTAATAAAAAGCTGTTATTTTGACATTACAAACAGACACTTCAATTATGCGATAACAGATGTGTGAATTTTGATGCATATGCGCTGAGTACATGATTAGTGATTGCGATGTTAGGCGGTACCGTATCTTCTAAAATAATACATCAGTGTCTACAGATATCCATTCAAAATCTATTCCCGAGTTCAATAACATCTAAAACAACAATACAACACGATTGTGAATAAAAAAATACCTATAATTATGGGAACGAGAAATATTTCCCGCGATCGCAGAGTTCCTCATTTGGTAAAAAAACATACGCTCGAACACATTAACATCTCATAATAAATCTTGAAGGCACAAAAATTTGTATTTCAATAAAACAAAAAGAGCACAAAGCCGGTAGTCGGAGCCAAGAAGAAATTAAAATAAAACGAACGTATTCCGTAAGATAATAATGCTTATTCATCCAACATTTAAAATCGAATCTATGTTATTATAAATCTCTACCATAGACGCGTCTGTACGTTGAACATTTTTTTAAGAAAAAAAAATATCATTTTTTTATTATTTTTGAAAAAAAAAAAATATTTTTTGTTAATAAAAAGTATCGGAATAAAAACAACATTCCATTAATTATTTAATGATCATGTCCAATGATTGATCATATTTTTAATGCTTTTCTCTATTTAATATCATAACTTAAATATGTATGTACATTATCATCACGCTGTATATTGCGCTAAACAAAATCGATGGTAACACGGGCAGAGCCGCGGGCAAAAACTAGATACTTTTCAAATAAACTCGCGGCGGTCGATCGGGCGCGTATGCACGAATGAAACAGCGTATTGCCGATATTCTGGTGTCAGACAGGGACAGCGAGCTTATTATGATTGACAGCTGAGAACGGTTAGCCTTGAAATATTTGAAACATTATATTATTATAAAGTACACTATCTTCGTTAGACACGGGAGCGAAGCGGACATTGGAGCTTTGAATAAATTAGTTGAGCTTTATTGTTTGAGATACAAAAATATTTTATTCATTAGTGGCATTCATTTGAATCGACTCTAATATTGTTGCTAAGGTATCGAAGTTTGACCTCTGGTTTAAAGAACTTACTCAAATTAATTACCTAATACATATAATATTTTCCGAAATTGACAATTCGGATACAATTCGGATACAATACACAGCACTTTGATCGCCCGCTTGCTCGCGTCATTTTGGCCAGGACCCTCAACTCTACTTTAGATTGATTAAAGTGGCCCCTCTTACCAACCTTGCGGTTACAAAAGTTGTAAGTTTGGCCAATCCTATTCCCAATCGTCTAACGTCCACATCGCTCCTGTGTCCACACTCATTACCCGCATGTATAAGCTAGATACCGACGCGACGGCCAGTTTCACCGGAACACGTTTTAAATCATAATTCGAACGCTGTTTTTTAAATTTAGAACGTTGACTTTTTTGTTCTTCACATTGTAAGGGACTACTAATATTACGTTGGTAGCTCTGAGTTATTAAGTCATGAAATCCGTGTTCGGGAGTTAGTCAATCAACGTACTAATTTGTTTTAATTAATCGGAAACACAGCTCATATAAATTCATGTTCTCTGGTATTTATTAGCCTTTCCCAATTTGAGGTTGGCTCTCAGTCTACTCTAGTTTGGCACATTACAAATGACATGGAATCTACAGTCTAGTCACCAAGATAATTATTAGAATCACTATACTGTAATACTCTTTTGATTATAATATTACTATGGACAGAGAAGAGTTACTATAGTCATATTAATTATATAGCGGTAACAGAGATAGGTACATATTTCATTTCTTTTCCCGATGTTTTTCAGTTCTTAATAGTTTTTTCCCGTAGTTGATGATGATCAATATACCTAGATGCTATATTGACGTCAGGTAGCGTCAGGTACTGCCAACTTAACGTGCCCTCCTAAGCTCAAAGGAGCAATTACATGTTAACAGAATCAGCAATAACTACAACTTTTAAACTCCGGTTGACAACATAAATGATTAACGCCGTTCACAAACAGTTAGCCAATTAGAACCGACGAGCTTAATTGCTATTGCTATCTTTAATAAATGACCCGAGTGTTACCATTTCCAAAAACGTGAATAAAATATTACATTTTTGGGTAGCAATTTGGTATGTTGCTGCCGTAAATTTAATAAATTATAGATAAATATTGTCTAAGAGTTAATTAATTACGAAATTTAGATGTGGTTTTGGCAAAACAACATTTTGGTGTTAATGTATGCTTTTAATAATCATGAAAGAGAAAAAGAAGCGTTTATTTAATAAAAAAAAGCTATTAATACTTGTTTTATTAAATTCATGTCATTATACTTCAATAGATGACAAATAAGCGAGAAAGCTTGCGTGCGCGCAGTTCCGCTTCGGGCGCGCGTAGAGCTACGAATCTCGTAGACGCTACGAAATTTTGTAGATCGCTAATTTCTTTTTCAGTATAATATTTTTACTTTTAAGGAATACTTTTTTATTTGTATTAAATGTGTTAGCCATATTTTTATATTTTATCATGTTTTTACTCTTTTCTCATAAAAAAAATTAAAGCTTTAATGACAAATTTAAAAAAACTGTAAAATCTATTTTTGTAATATCTGTCTACATGCTGCATTACTCTTTAACAACGGTAACAAATTTCATTCACATTTTGGAAGCGGTGCGTTCGATATTTGAATATTCAAATCCGGAGCTAATCGTTTTTATTGGTGACTTTACGGCCTATAATGATCGCGTGTAGAATACGCGCCTTTGAGTTATCTCCGGCTTCCGAACCGTGGCCTGAGACAGTTAAATTTCGAACGTTTCGTGTTTTAGTTTTTTTTTTATAGTTTATGCCTTTATAACATATAGATGCATTTTGAATGTACAAAAATTAAAATTCCAGTTTTAACTGTTTGTTTTTTTTTTGTTTAGCAATCTTTGCTTGGTTGTTCAGAGTATTATCAAAAATCTAAATACTACGTTCTCGACCTTAACGTTGCATAAACCGTTACTGTAACACGATTATTACTTATTACTTGTAATTTACTACAAAAAACGTGGTCGTCTAAGATCCGGAACGAAAACTCAATATTCTTATCAAAAGAGCGATCGACTTCATCGATTTTAAATCGATATTATAATTTAATTAGATCGAGTTAGGCGTGTAGGCGTAACTAGTATGTCTTATCTCACCATATACAAATTTTAACTACCAATACACATGTCTCTGCTTGGTTATTTTATTTTAATCCCTTAATTTTTGTCGCTTAAATTAATAATTAGACGTTTGACGTCATTTTATATGACTAGAACCAAAGTCTCATTAAAATCCTATAAGCTAGCTTAAACTTAGTACCTGCAATAACAAGCAGTAAAACGTCATATAATAAATTGGTTAAAATTGTAAAACATGTCTGTCCATTTTTAACAGACAGATTGACAGACTGACAATAAGTAATATTTTAGTTGTTACGTTAAAAATCGGCAAGTTTTATGTGATAATTTATATAACTTAGCCTCGGGCCACGTTTTTGTTTAACTCTGTGTGTAATTAAGTGTTTTTTACGTAAAATAGTGTGGGCTGGTGTATTTGGGTATAAATATTGTTGTTTTTATTGATTAAAAATTGTATGCTTGTTGCTAAGATTTCGAGATTTAACGATAGACAGTTAATAAGTAGTTGGTGTTGATAATTTTATAGTATTCCTGTATTTTTATGTTCATCCTACACGCGTATTTTTTTTTAATTCATCTGAAATGCGAGCTTGTTTAGAAACTAACTTCGTTATGTATTTATATAATTAAATACATGGCTCGGTATTATAACGGCAAGCTGTCGGCTTAACATTTGCCAAATTAAAACTCTTAATGTCTCAGTTAGGAATTTTTATATCCTATTATATTGGTACTGATAGCATGAAAAGCTTTCACAAAACAAAAAAATCATACAACATTCAATTAGACGACGATGACGACGAAATGAAATGCAAGTGTACGACTTTTTTCTTTTAATACATACAAGGAATTTAATAACGTACGAATTTACTGTTGATTAAAATCGCGTAATATTAGTATCATAATAAACTATATTCAAGAATGTATACTATTCTTTAATGAATAGGTAGGTACTTATACATATTTCGCATGAATCTTTTTACGTATTTAAGATGAAATCAAACAGCATATTTGAAATACATAATAACTCAAGCTCGGCGGCGAGATAAGCTAAGATGAATACATCGTCGTACATTTTAGTAACAAATGCGAAATGATTAATGACTTACCGACTAGCTTTTTTGTATTGTGCCTTACAATCCGGTCGTTTACTTCTGTAAATATGGTTATTTTTATTATTTTAACTTATCCGCCTCTCGAACATATTGTGAGGTCATCATATCTCCCGTCAGTATTTTACTAAAGTTTGTATAGTTTTTTTATCTATGATTTAAAAGTTGAATCTGTCAAAACATTTGAGTCATACTTTTGAATTATGTGTTCAAATAGAAAGTTTAAGAGCAAAAAATTATTATGCGGTATTTATTAATTTATATGTATTTTTTATCTTTTTATGGATAAGCTTTACATATTCTGAGTAATAGCTACCGTTAAGAGAAGTTGATAATATAGTGGGAAGTTGATAATATATCAATTAATAATTAGTGTAATTAGTCACAGATTGCCTAATAAAATAAGGTAATAATAAATTACTTTTTAATAAAAGTACTTTCTTTGCTGACGGTATCAAAGTTGTGCAACAAAAACATACATGCGTCGGGTGCCGGCTGCTTGGAACCTTGTGCCGTAGTTCTAATAACCAAAGAATGCGGTTCAATGATACCTATTGTAACTCTACTGGTACCAAATTGTTCGGTGTGGTACACACAGATTACAATACACACGTGTATACTGTACTCAATTTTTAAATGCCAGCTCTAAATTTAATAATGTCTAAGGAATTCTATATTCAAATTTTAAAATTACACAAAAATTTAATTATTTCGAAATTTCTAATAGTAAACTTTTTAAAGGGGTTTCTTTTTCCGAATTTAATTTGGAACATGCACTTTTTAAATTAGGAATCTATGCTATCTCGGAAAAAAATCAATGCGAAAGTTTTTTAAATACCATTACAATAAACGACGTTATTTTCTAAGCTTTATTATTTACTGGCGTAACAGCAGTAGTGTGCACTGACCATAAAACTGGTCTATTGTCTATGAAACAAGACATGAACAATCAAAAACGTTATTTCTTTCACAAAACCGGTGGCAAAGGTCATACCGCGTTATAATTAACTTAAACCTTTTAAATAAATGTTGCACAATTATCCTTTTGTTATATTCTATATAATTATGATATAACGATAAGATTGAGATTAGTGTCACGTAATCAGCTGATCAGGTAATAATAATAAAATAAATGGTTACGAAATTTAAGTACATACAACAATTAACCATACAATGGACTGGGGGCGATCCCAGTGACACCCAGACCAGGGCAGGTTACCAAAAAGCCGTTTGCCTCTGACGGGAATCGAACCGCCTACGCTCGGACCAATGTGTTAGACTTACGAGAAACCTTCTTAAATAATAATAAATAAAATAATCAATATCCTGGGACATTCTTTTACACACGGCTACCTGATCCCAAACTAAGCAGAGCTTGTACTATGGAAACCAGATAACTGATATTACTTAATATACATAATTACACCCAGACTCGGGACATAACATGTTCATGCACACAAATCCATGTCCCGGGTAGGAATCGAACCTACGACCTGCAGCGTGATAGGCGGAATCTTACCAACCACGCCAACGGGCCCGTTCTTCTTCGTCGTAACACTCTTGACCGGCCCGTTAGCGTGGTTGGCGCGGAGGCGCCTTTCACGCTGCAGGTCGTAGGTTCGATTCCTACCCGGGACATGCATTTGTGTGCATGAACATGTCTGTATGTCCGGAGTCTGGGTGTATATGGATGTTAAGTATGTATTTACAAATAAAATAGTAGTATATGTAGTAATATCAGTTATCTGGTTTCCATAGTACAAGCTCTGCTTAGTTTGGGATCAGGTAGCCGTGTGTACAAAAATGCCCCAGGATATTATTATTATTACTCTTGGCAGCGTGGTCATGGTCATCACTTAGGCGTTAGTAGCACGCTTAACAACTCGTGGCCACTCCTCAAGCACTGCTGGTCTCCTGGTACACTCGTAGAAGGATCCTACCAAGCCAACTAGGAACCTGTCAAATGTGACGTCATCCCGCACAAAAAGCGGTGGCGTCGGGAAGCCGCAGGCGGTGCCGGGTAGTGATGGGATGTTCTCGAGAACATTCTCATCCGGAAACTTACGCGGAAATTTACTCGTGAGATTTTTTGAGAATCTTATATTTTGGGTGACGTTATCCTAACTTTCAATCTTAAAAAAAATTAAAACCAGCATACTTGCATGTTTAATGAGGTTTATGCCAAGTTTAACATGCTTCATAAAATAAATTCTGGAAAATACTCACGAGTAAGTTTCCGAGGGTGAGAATGTTCTCGAGAACATCCCATCACTAGTGCCGGGTGTGCGGGCGGTATGCGGGCGGGGAAGCCGCAACCCCATCCGAGTTCCTAGTTGGCTTGGTGATATACGTTAATGTTAGTTAAGTCTAAACAGCTAAAATCTAGATCATATCCAAAACGGTACACGTATTTAATCCACTTCCGTTAGCGGCCGCCATATTGTCCGCCATCATGAATCCCGATCAATATTAATATGCGCGCGCGCCGCGTTCGTTTTATTGTTATTATTGGATATTGTTCCAGCCAAGGCTGTGTCGAAAATGGTGAGGTTCTGCCTTTAAAGTGGATGTTAATATTGCGTTTGTCGTTTGGAGGATAATGCGGGTATTAAATGATTTGTTTATTGAACAGTAGCATCGAAGGCCCGTATTAATAAATCGATCTCAAGATTGAGATCGATCTTGAGATGCATCTTAAGATCGATCTCAACTTTGAGATGCATTTATTAATACAGGCCTTATTGAACTAAGCGTCTCTGCCCTCCGAAGGCACGTAAAAAGTCGGTCCCGATTGTTGTGATCAAGCCAGCAGTCGTTAAGCCTTGTCTGAGGCCTTCGGGCGGCTTGAACAACTTTGACAGCAGGTTGGCCACTAACCATACGATAAGAAGAAGAATTTGTCACATTTTCTACACACTTTTTTATTAAATATCTGGTATCTATGGTATACCTAATCCTATAATCAGATTCTAATTTGCCAGACACATGCATGACTCAGAAGTTGCATAATAGTTCTAAGAAATGCAACAACAGGCAAAACGGTCAAGTTGGGAATCGATTCGAATATCGATAATGTCCCGTCACTAATGTCACAGCGGTCACGATCGGACGCGACATCGAGTGTGCAACTGTTAACAGTGGCACATGCCTAGTAGGGTGAGACCACCAAACATCGTCCGCAAAAACATTTTTTAATCTCATTATTTTTTAATGAATAAATTAAGTAATGGTAAGTTTTAGATAACGTGATATAATTATTGGTTTTATAATGTTCGTGGTTTAAATTGCAAAACCAAAATTGCTTGTTACGTAAAATGGCTAACGCAGGTTTTCTAGTACATGTTTAGGCGGGTTTTGATTAATAATTTTGCTAAGTAGAGCAGTTATAAATTGACCCAGAAAAACAACGTTATTTTTAAATTCATAAAAATATGTACCTACTCATGAATTACCGATGTCAAATGGTGGATTAGTTACAAATGACAACGTAATGTTTCCTTTAATTTAACGGTCATCAACTTATTTATGTCAGTTACTATATGTATAAACTTTTTAAAAATAATAATGCATTTTACAGTCGTACGCGCAAAAAGTGGCCACTACCTAAAGTACCTAAAGTTTATCAGTAACTTTCCTATAGAAATAAGAGATACATTTAATAATATACCTTACCGAACCACTACGAAAGTGTGAAACACAATTTCATCGAACCCCACACTTATCTAAGAATGTTGTGTTAATTCATTAAAAAATATGTCCCAGGCCAGCTGTCGTTACAATCAAATTACAACATTTTCAGAATACGTGCTCAGTAAAGCTAATGATTCAAACAGACGTTAACGAAATCATATTTTTTGTGTTACTTTGCGTAGAACATGTGCTGTTATTAGATCATTCACATATTGTAATGTAGGAACCGGAGATACAGGCGGATGACGAGAACTTTAATATATTTTGTCACTTGACACTACGACACTAGACACTAGACACTCAGTGTATCGACACCGCCACTAAAACTGTATCAGGGTGTCGCAGTGGTTTAGTGTCTAGTGTCATGTATCCCTAGCATTAGGCTTTCAAACTTAAATAATATTGTTTAATGTCACTGAATGCATATTAAACTTAAGCTTAATAAAAAAGTATGATAACTAGAGTTTGGTTTCAGACTTTTAAGAAAGCCAATTAGCATGGGTATTTATTGCAACAGTTGCTTTATTAAAAAATAAGTTATTATTCAGATAGTACCTACCGAACTAACAAGGTTATCTGTTTTGTTTCAAGTAAAAAGTTAAAAATTATAGTAATTTTGCCCACAGCAATCTAATAAACCGCTGACACTAATAAACCTCATATTTTAAAAAGTCAACGTTCGAAATTCAAAAGTAGGGTAAACATACCAATTTCGAGACGTTCCACTTGACGATAACGAGAGATCGATAGTTATTGTGACCCGCGAGCGGCGAAGGCCGTATCTTTGTATTAGTTTTTAATAAGTAATTGTACACCCAAACCACGTTACCAATTTCGACATGAATACACGTTTTTTTCTCGCCACGCTCGGAGCAATCTCGTTTTCTCGAAAATAGATCTAATATGTTGAATATAATTAATTTCATACCGACTCACTTGATCGATGCGTGTTACTTGCCGTGGTTTTTTTCGTATAATTATTTTTAAATTACAGTGTATTACGTCAATTCGGTCAGAAAACGGAATGTTTTTTTGAAACTATAAATTGGTTTACGCGAAATTCTCATGTTTGAAGATTTTTTTGCCGTAATATGTTCCGTGTCTGCGCTGATTTTTAGCTTCCATTTCATTATAAAAGTAATGTTATTGTAATAACATGGAATTAATGACTAGACTACATTATCTAGCGTCTATTTTTATTCGTGATATATAATTTTACTCAATTCCGAAACAAACTCGTTTGGCAGTTAACTCTTACGCGGCATGTTTACTTACATACTTGTTCTTTTTTGTTTCAGATGATACACAGTTATTGGCTGATCTCGAAGACTGATTAAAATATTTATTAAGGCAACTAAGAAATGATAGATCCATGAAGTTTCTCCCAAGGTAATAAAACTGCCCACCGTAATTACTTTCATCATTTCTGTAATAAAGTTGTACTAATCAAATTTATTATTTCCAAACAATGAAGAGAAAATTTAAATTCAAAACATTCCACAGTATTCAGCTAATCTTACTGTCAACAAAAGACTATTGTTTCTTCTCAACACATTGTTTCGATTTAAATTGAACGAAAATGAATCACTGTTATGATTGAGCGCTAAAATGTATTGAATTAAATTTGATTGTTTATATAAAACTGATCGTGAACGTTTTGTTTTACAGCGCGGACTCGTTTCAGGTTGTGGTCCTCGAAAGAGTCCAAATACTGCAATGACTACTGCGATGGCCGCTCACCAGGAATCTATACACGAGAGACTTCAGCCCGCGCCAGAGGAACCGCTCTACCTTCACCATGAGGTGTCGTCGTGGCCGGAGCCGTCCGACCATCAGGAGGAGCTCAGCACGGACATGTCTCCATACTACAACATGCCAAAAAGAAACAAGAGAAAGAACTTCAAGCCGAGATGCGCTCCCAACGCTAGCGCCTTCTCGGACGACTCAAATGGCGGCAACTGTGATGACACGGGCAGTCCTGTCAACGGAAACGATAGAACGACACCTGAACAGGCACCGGAAGACGAATGCGATAAGGACGATGAGAATTACTCAAAAATTGGGGTCAAAAACTTCAGTCTCCTGAAAGGAGGCGCTGTCGACTTAAGCAGAAGACTAAGCACGGACTCCAATGAAAACATAGACTCAAATTACCAAAATAGGTTACCCGATGATAAGAAAGTAGATTCATTTCAACACTCGTATATACATAGCTTACAAATAAATCAGGATGCCGAGAGGGATCGGAGCGTCCTGAACTTTAGTAGTTTACAAAATAAAACTTTCTGTGCCAAAAATCCTTTCGCTATATCTCAACTAATTAAGACTAACTCGCCTCCTAGAAGAAGGGATTCGGAATCCGACGAGGAGAAAGGCCAGGATATAAATGCTAACGAGAGACTGGAGGAGAACCAGGAACAAATTGAGACGACTGAGACGCAACAGAATAGTGATGCGTCAAACGCAACGAATAGAATATTGAGGGACTATGCTATGAACACCATGAAAGAATTACTCGGAATATACGGATTATCTTCCAACGAGGTAGCAGACGCTATAAGTGGACAGATCAGAGCTTTAGAAGCATTACAAGGTGAATACATTTGAATAACTTCACACAGTTATAAACTTATTAATAATCTTAATTTTACGACTGTTTGCTTAACTACAGTTCTATTGATTTTTATTGTTTTAACATATCTATTGAATTCTAGGGAAACCATTCACACAGCTGCCTCTAAGTTTGAAGAGACGGCACGACTCAGGAATGGAGGATGGGACTGACAGGAGTATGAGAAGATCATCATCCGCCACAGAAGATGAGGGCTCGACTAATATCACACCACCGAAAACTCCGGATAATGACATAGAAGCTCAAAGGTAGCCACAAGCTTCACATTCTGAAATAGTATAATTACACTACCCTGAAAGAAAAAAAAGAAAATAAGAGATAAAGATTCAAGATAAAGATTACCCTGAAGTTATTGAATATTTCTGTTTTCAGGCAAAGAGCGTTACAAATAATAAACCAACAGTCGATGAGGCTGTTCAACAGATCCCAGGGACACGAGGAAGATGGCAGCGGTTCTGATGATGGAGACCAAACACTGGACCTGAGCGTGTCCAGAGACACTGACGGACAAGTAAGCATTTTGACTTTTTTATCACTGATCATGATGTGGCCTAGTTTTTTCAGAGGCCATTACACCATTCCATCAAAAACCTTTTATAGTATCGAAAACACCATTAAATAAAGTCCATTCAGTAGTTTGCGTCATTCGCATACAAACAGACAGAGGTACTGGAATTTTATTAGTAGCATTGATTAAAAAGAGAATGAACTACCAAATAATCTGCCGAGTTTTCCTTTTAATATGAACGACAGATAAATTAAAATCGTCCAAGTAGGTACCGAGTTCTTTGAAATTGACAATAATCCAAGCATTTGCACATGTATCGCTGGCATGCGGTTATAATAGAATGTAAAATTAGATTTTACGAATGATAAGCATCTACATTTTTTTGTTGACAAGGAACAATCGACGACCTCGAGCGCCGCCAACAGTGTCTCGGAGTTCGAACAACAAAACCTTCTGATGAGGAAAAATTTAGAGGATTTAGCTAATTTACAAATGCAGGTGGGTTTTGTATAAATACCTACATAAATACATAAATTATACAAAACTGACAGACAAACATTCGGTTGGATTAATGTATTTTTATTAACAGTTGAAGTTTTTTTTTTTTTTTTTTTTTTTTCAAATTACGGGAATCATTTTGAAGCCCGCAAAAGACAGTTTTCAGAATCATCATACAACATTTCATATCAAATCAGACATGGTAGTCACAAAATTAAATATACACTTTTTTATTTTAGGGTTTCTTCCAAAAACAATCGTCGATGGACGCGGACGATTCACAAGAGAGAAAACTTCAAGCTAGTGGTAAGTTTAAAAAAAAATACTTTTCTAATACGCGGTTCAAAATTCAGTTTTAAAATGTCGTAACATATTGTAACTCAATATTTTTGCATTTATTTTTATGCAATTCGAATTTCAAATAATTGAATTACAAAATTTTAATTGATAGGATGATAAATAGGATTTTCACCCTATTTTTTGCGGGGAAACAATTACATTAGGTTTGTGACACACACTGAAAGAGTTTTATGTTCCACAGTGGACCATTTTAGGGATCAGTGCGCGAAAATTCAAATTTTAACATGTTCAACCGTATCGAAACGTGGTCAGAAATCCGTGAAAATTTTGAAAATCTTTTTAATAACTTATTGTTTAGTAGCCGCATATGATTAGTTTGTCTAGTTAAACTACTGAAACAAGGTAAATGTTTTGCATGATTGTGAAAACAGGTCAGTTTAGCACATATTTTGTGTGAGTATCGCTAAATGTCACTGGTTGCCGCTGAAATAATTAGCAACAGTTAGAATAGGTTTCAGTTAGAGTAGGTATACCGTCACGACTTTTATCCCCATTCGGGGGTAGTCAGAAGCTTGAGTGGCCATACACGACCACACTCACTCACTGTGTGTCACTGTAGTCTCATAAAAATAGTACCTATCTACAGATTTTGTTACAGCTTTATAAGGTGATTGAAAGCGTACTATGGCGCTTCTTCATAACAGCTTAAAAAACAAAAGATGTCTCTATACCGCGTTTTGGAAAACACATTTCCAGTCACTTCACACGCACCGCCAACCATCGCTATTCAAAATTATTCAAAAACACCTCATTATGTAAACGTTTAACTTAACTGTCGACTAATCAGCATGCGTTTACACAGACCAATAAGCTATAGACGCCACAAAGCTGAGCACCCCGCTCGCCTAGCATAGGCATAACACTGCATATGTGTGACAGCACTAAATATTTGATCGGACCTTGAACGGACCAATCAAAATTCGCTGTCTTTTCCAATACCCCGCCAACTTTTTACTATTGCATTAGGGCCATAACATACCGGGACGCCAGGCGACATCGCCAGCCACTGTAGCCAAGCAATTTGTATTGACTGGCGACGTTGCCAGGTGTGTTACCTCCCATACATTTCAATACGAATAATTGGCTACGGTGGCTGGCGACGTCGCCATGGCTACCCGATGTGTTATAGCCCTTTGGTACGTCTTCATAAGCTGAGCCGCGTGCCCGAGGATTCACTTTTGACATCTAACCATGTAGATATAACGTCATCTAAATTCCTCGGGCGCAGCTGGTTGAGTCTTGTGGACGCGGCCATTCTCACAATTTGGACGTAAGTCGCGTCTTGCGTTATTAGTCTGTGGATATTTGTACGTGTAGTCGGGGGTCACCACAAAATGGTGCATTCTTGCACAGTGGCGTGAAATGTGACAGGTGACTAATGTATTCAATGATCGGGTATATTGTAAGTTAATTACCTATTCCAACAAATATTTGTTTGGTACATCGAACTCGGGTTATGTGGACAAGACACTTATTAACATACATTGTATTATTTCGTACGAGAAACGAGAAAGTCGTAGAATATTTTATCGGTATTCGGAAAAATAGTCAATATTTGGGCTCCAAATTTTTCGGATAAAATATTGTTGACGAATATAGTAATATTTTCATGGTTATACCTAGACTGAGCCTTTCAAGACAGCTGTGGCCAACCCAGAAAAGTCAACCTACCTAAAAGGGAAAATACTGTAATTAAGGGGGCGTTTTAAAGTTAGGAAACACCTAAAGGTAGGAGTTGGTTGCGGACGGCAGACGGCAGACGGCAGGCGGCTCACGTCAATCCCATAGGAATTGAGTGCCGTCGTGACTGCTGTCGGCCGTCTGCCGCTCGCAACCAACTCCCACCTTAACAAAGATTTAATTTTGAAACATAAAGTCAAATATTTTAGTTTTTTTTTTTTGATCTGCTATATTTGAAGTGTATATGGTTAAAATTAGGTGTACGTACATACAGGCCGAAAAAAGGTATCCTTAAGAAACACTTGATTATAGTTAAAAATAAAAATAAGTAATTATTTTGGTAAAATACCCCATTAATAGAGTAAGTACCCCAAAGTTTTCGGACCATTCATTTGGTGTATGGCGATATCTCACTAATATTATAAATGTGAAAGTTTAGATGGATAGATGGATGGATGGATGGATGTTTGTTACTCAATCACGCCAGAACGGCTGAACGGATCTGGATGAAATTTGGCACAGAGATAGATTATAGTCGGAAATAGCACGTAGGCTATTTTTTTTTAATTATGCGCGGACGAAGTCGCTGGCAAAAGCTAGTTAATTTATACTTTTGAAAATATCGCTATTGTTACAGAGATCTAGCCTACTATAACGAACAAAGTAACGATCCCATGCCATTGCGCAGTTTTAGGTAACAATCACTGCTCATCCTGGCTTCCCCTACCAGTAATTGGTAGAAACCTCGGCGGTAATCTACTCAATAGGAGGGAATTCACTCAATTGACGACTGCTGGGAGTCCGGGTGACGGTAATGGACGGACTCTGGCGTAGGGCTGGCAACTAAATAGGTCGATATGGGACATAAAATGGGTCGAATATGGGACATAAAATGGGTCGAATATGGGACATAAAATGGGTCGAATATGGGACATAAAATGGGTCGGTAATCCAACTAATATTATAAATGTCAAAGTTTGGATGTATGGATGTTTGTTACTCAATCACGCCAGAACGGCTGAACGGATCTGGATAGCACATAGGCTACTTTTTATCCTGGTAAAATGTATGGTTCCCGTGGGATTAATTATGCGCGGACGAAGTCGCGGGCGGAAGCTAGTGGGACATAAAATGGGGAGAATATGGGACATAAAATGGGGCTATTTAATTTTAACAAATTAAACTGCGCCTGTTCTAAAACTTCATGAAAGTAGCTACTTAATAAGGTAAATGCACCAGTAATGGTCAGCGTTCCACTAATGGTCATTTGAAAACAAAAACCTTCCAAATAAGAACCACGAATGTTTTAGGGAAAGCGGCAATACTCAACCATAAAACATAGACACTCAGCTTTATAAAAATGAATTTTGAAGTCTTAATGTCGTTTATTTTCAAAATGGCGACCGTGTAAAGTAGTCGCCGTCGCAAACTCATCAATTCCTTAAGAATTTCGTTAAGGAAGTGGTATTTTTAAACAGATTTTTTAGTATGAAAAATAGTAGTGGATTTGCACCTAATTTATTATATGCATGCTGAGATGATTGGGAGACAACATTACTACGTAATTGCACTAATTTACTTCGTAGTTTTTTTTAAACTGGGGTGTCCATTACTGAAAATCGCAAAACGATTGGTTGCCAATTATGGTCAGTAATGAACACTGGTGTGACCATAACTAGCACATCATCTGTTAATCAAAAATATTGCTTAGTAATTATTGTTTATTTGCAGTTTTTTATTTTTTTTCAAAATTAAGTCGTGTAAATAAATTATATGCGACTTAGTACGTGAGCCTCGCCATAAAAGTAGTAAAAAAGTTTTAAGTAGCTGTTCATCAGTACCCCAGAATGCTATAGTAGGTACTGGACATTTTAAATATAATTTTTCAAATTTTCTGTGGTTGCTAAGAATTGTAATTTAAAATTAATTTTATTTTATAAAAATGGAAGTCTATTTTCAATTTGCTGAAAGAGAAATTTGTTCTTTTTTGATTTATTTTTCAATTTTTCTTATTATATACGTAAAACAATATTATCATAGTATTTTATTTTGTTCTAGAAAAGCATATCTGGATGAAATTTGATTAAATTTCTATTAACATTACGTAATTATCCTAATAATTGGCTTGACCATAATTGGCTGTTCATAATTGGTGTTGACCATAAATGGAGTGACAATCATTAGGTTGTTGCCTGCCCATTACTAAGGCGATTTTTTTAATTTTTCAAAAATATTTTTAAATTTTTCTACTATAGATAAATGAGTTATTGAATCTTCCACAACTAAAAGATACCATCCTTCACTAATATCGCAATGAAACAGTAAAATTTAACAATAACTACCCAGACAAATGGCTAAAAATTACATATTTTTTTCTTATATTGACCATGATTGGGTCGTTTACCTTAGTTATAACTTCAAAATACGTCACAGCTATTTTGTAAAACGCTATAATTTTCTGTATTTTTTAAAAATTTAGGGAGACAGGCCAATGCCAAGAAATCAGCTGTAAGTCAGTCTCTATCAGATGCAATTAAAAGCATTCTACATTTGATAAAGTAATTATAATACACCCACCACTGTCTTGCAAGAAACCCGAGGACGAGGGAGTTTTTTGAACGATTTTAAACACCCTCGTGAACAATGCAAAAAAATTACAAGATTTGTTTTTGTTAAGAGTGTGGCATCATCAATTCAATGGAAACTAGCACTAAATTGCCCCAGCAGAGGGGCCCTCGGAATAGACGAACTGGGTCCATTTGCGGCATAATGGTAACGTTTTCAGTTCGTCCGGTGTGTCGGACAGATTGCCGTGCGAACGAGTCCCAATTGCCGCAATCGGGTCACACCACTAGTCGGAGGAAATACTTCGTAAATGACTATTGTTTGTGTATTGTGATAGGTGATCTGGGGCCCTACCACCACCTCTTATAGCAGTATTGTTTTAGCGTTTCAGCGACTTCTTGTGCAATGACGTTTCTTATTGTCATGACAATAAGGTACGTCATTGCACAAAAAGTCGCTGAAACGTTAAAACGTTCCTATAATTGAATCGCGATAAGAGGTCGTGGTAAGCCCCCTGAAGGGCTAGACAAGTGGCATGAACGCTAATAGAATAGAATAGAATAGACTTCACAATGTATTGAAAAGTCAAACGTCGCTATGTAGATCAACAACAAGTTGCTATGTAGATCACGTGACTTATGTCATTTCCATACATGAAGCGTAGCGATTTGAAGGAACGCTTGTAGACGTCAGCCACTTGTCTAGCCCTTCTGGGCTGCTATTACGGACCCGGTACGAAAGTAATCTCTTTCGTTCGGGCTTAGAATTATTTTTATACTATTTTATTTTGGAATAGTCAATAAAAGAAAGTATATTTGTAGATAAAAAGATTGCCGATATTTCCTACAGATACATATTTAACATTAACCTGTGACAGCCAAACAAATTAATTATTTTGTAGGCGACTTCACAAGAGAAGAAGCGAGGCGAAGTGGGTATATGTTTGTTAGAGATAATCTCTGGAACTACTGAACCGATTCTGAAAATTCTTTCACTGATAGAAAGCTACACTATCCCTGAGTGATATAAGCTATATTTCAATGTACCGCGCGAACGAAGCCGCGAGTAAATGATAGTTAATAATCATAATGCAGTCATTACGAACGACTCATTACCTACCATCTTGCCTTCCCAACAGCATTGCGAATAAATTTAATGACAATCTGTAGCACATTAATGCCGGGTCACAACTGACCGTTGCTTATCATATATTAACACGATATAATACATATTTAAATACATAAATAGGTATATTATGTGGTAGAGATGATTCCGAAGTTATTGGTAGTAGAGTTAAGCTGGGCTGGTTCGACCGGGGTAGTACCACCCTCTCTCAGAAGATCGGCGTAAAGTAGCTATTATAGCTGCCTTTCTGGTAACTGAGAGATCCGGAAGCCCAAGAGCCTCTGACACTCCGAGGAATACTGTCGTGATCATTGATGTATTATTTTAGCAGATATGTTACCTCCTAATCACTAAACTTGTGCTTAGCGCAACACTACATGCATATAATCCACATATCTGTCATCGCACTCGCAATGCGACAATCAACTTCAAGGCGTGAACCGGCAATAGCAACATGTTTTCAACATTATTTTCCAACTGAGTCGTACTGTGTCCACGGACTCTGTTTACACGAACATACTATTTATACAGTCACACATCTCCCTCTTTTTTGGTAATATCTTTGGTCGTGATAAATTATTTCTTGTCTGGAGAAAAATATCGATAGTTTTTTTGCATAAATAAAGTCCTACATACCTACTCTTATTTATATAAAAAACCATTAAATAAATTACCAAGAAGTGACAAGCGATTGTCCGATCATAATCATCGATTATTTCATTTTCTAACACTGTCCGTCTCTTTCCAACACACAGCTATAATATGCTGTGTCCTTCTCTGAATAGATTGTGTTAGTCCGTGTGCTCCCGAGGCGATGGAGTTATAATTTATATAAAAAATCGTTAATTACAGTAATTAAAGTGTTTCTGTTTCGATGTTTCTGTTGTTCGCGGCATGAATGTGGATATTTATTGATGTTTTATCGGATTACGTGGCGAGCGGAGAGATTTTAGGGTTCCGTAAATGTAAAAACATATATTAGACAAACGACCGGAGGCGGTCGGTGTTCACTTCGTACTGGTGTACTTGGTGACGGCCTTGGTGCCCTCGCTGACGGCGTGCTTGGCCAGCTCGCCATTATGATGCTGATTTTTTAGTACATAAAATTAACTCTCTCTCTCTCGCTCTCTCTCTCCCCCTCACTCCCCCCTCTCTCTCTTCTCTTAACTAATTATGTTGACATCTTTCTCATGCTTTGGTGCCTATTGCTCTATGTTGCAAAATCCTTCATTTAGATACTTTTATAATCCACTCAAAACTTTATTATCTTCAATTAAAAATACCTTTTCAAAACTTCCTTCATGTGTACTCGCATACGTGAATAACAAATTTATATTCATGTCCTTTTCTATTAATTTTACTGAGAAACTAAACTGCGATAAAATACAGAGCCACTGTCAATGATTGAGAAATAAAATTAACATCAAAACGACTTCGACGGAACCATAACAAACACGACTCGCGCTTAACTGGTTTTATTAAAAAAAATGTATGTGATTACGTTTATGTATGTTCTAATTTGGTAGACAGACGAGATTGCCTCGAATCGATTCTAATCGATTAATTACTCGATTAGGTTGTTGTACTTTTAATTAGATTTCTATTGGAACGATTTCTTTACATTTACAAAACTATTCTTTTTAGGAATTATTATAGTAATAAAACTAGACAATTTGACTAACAAGTTATATTCCGTTATGGTTTATTTAATAAGTTGCTGTCGACCGGAAAACGGTGTTCTTGTTTGTAATTATAATCGATAAAAATGAATCGATTATAAGTCGATTCGGAAGTTTGCGGGGAATCAAAGAAATTGTAATTAGGTAGGTATTTTCTTCCTCGCCTGATTTTTTATACATCCGACAATTATTTAATCGGACTTCCTGAATTAAATTAATACCTTCTCTAGTTTGGATTATGTATCTATAAATGTATACATTAGATGTACCTATCAGATTTATTTAGAACTCATCTAGCACGGCATGTATAAGAACGTTTAACGCCATCTAGCGATCATATAAAGAAGTTTTAAGTTTTCAGGCACTGTAAACTAACAAGTGTACGTTCCGCCTGATGCTAAGCAGTAACCGTAGCCTATAGATGCTAACAACACGATCGGCATCGCTTGTAAGTTGCCGACCTTAAGGGGAGTGGGACAGAGGGAAGGAAATGGCGAGGAGGGGGAGGTTGGTCTTCCGGTTCTCTCATCGTACGAAAGGCAACTAAAATAAACCTTTACGCTGATATTTTGTGAGAGGGTGGTACTACCCCGAGCCAGCCCGTATATGAGCTGTAGTCAATTGACAACTTGACTCTATCACCGTGTAAACCAAATCCGTCAACCGGAAGATGTCCACTGCTGGACATAGGCCTCCCTAATGCCTTCCACACATCCCATACCACCTTTGTACATACATTTTGTATTTACATTTGTACAATTGAACATAGCTTAGTTTGTACATGTTATCTGACTGTATAGGGAACTAATCCCTTCCGCTGTGACGGAACAGAAACTCCATTGAGCGGCATTCGTCCGCCATGTGTGGTGCATCAGCGTACTCTTTTGTTAATTAACTTAAACGCTGAGTCGCGTATCCTCCTTGGAACATAGAAAGGGGTGGAGTCGAAATGGTTTCAACTAGTCTAGTAGTGATAGTTAGCTAGTCTATGGTATTTTAAGAGTTCTTACAAGGAGTTCTAAATACTTAATTTTTTTTTTTAAACATGACTGTTTGCGGAATAATACCGTACTATTAGAAAAAAACAATCCAGCTTTGAATATAACATGATTTAACATGGCTTTTATTAAGTTGTACCTACTGCCCGTTAAAATGATAGGTTTAACTTAAATAGTAATTCCACAAAACGTCGGAAAAGTGAGTGACACTGACATGCAGTACAAAACAATACAAAATACAAAATGAGATACAAAACAATACAATATACAAAATGAGATAGGTACAAAAATCAGAATTGGTTGCAACGTTACAACGCTTTTAATGCCCTCTACCGCACAGAACGAGACTATATCAATTTCATTATTCACTCCGTCTTTAAATAAAAAAGCCTATCTTAAAACTTAAAAGGTGATTCTCGGGAGAAAATAAAGAAAATCACACCTCCACGGGTTTAACGCGCGTATAATTTCTTTGTGGCACCGCGCAGAATGTGAACAGACGTCATAAAATATGCATTTCCTCGATGCGTGTGCGCACCGCACACACATACGCAATCCACGCACACAGGAGCTATCCTCACGCACACATGTAAGATTGCAACGAAGTCTGGATGTAAGGCCGCGTGCACACTCGCGCGGTATCACAATAACTCAATCGGTCTACACGCGCGTCCCTCTTGCATATTCATTTGAGTCTCGCAGTTTGTATCTTTGTATAAAATTATAATGCATTATATGACCCGGACGCGCCTTAGTGGTCGTTTTTACGTTATAAAAGGTAAAAGGTACGTACCCTTTCCTTTACGCGGTGTACTCCGGTGTTTATTATTTTATTTTATAACCTACTTTGGTGAGGTTCCGATTTTGTGGATTACCTTCTTTATTTAGGACAGTGACTGGCTATAAAAAGGTTGTAAAATTAATTCTTATTTTGAAACCGAATGATTAATATTATAAAAAATCATTAAGAACCCAATTTTAGCAATGTGATTTAGAAATGACACTTCCGTTAACCTACGCAAAGTGCATTTACGCGCAATGACAGTGGGAATTGAGCCTATAACCGCTAATAACCAAGAAATAAAAGCCTTATTTGTGTATCAATGTTTTACAAAACATTTATTGAGGTCTAACGCTAATATAAATTCTAAGGACGATGTCAAAGGCGTGATGTTTGACCCTCAAGCGACAAGTTTGCAGTCACCTGTCAGTATGGAATGGAATAGAACATTTAAAAGGAGTATTTTAAAGTATGTTTTCCTTGTTTCATGTCATGTACTTAATATAGGACACTTGTGCAAACTATAAAAAACTATATTTCTTATTACGATTGCTATTTCTGCGGTTAGATCAATAGTTCACATTTGGCTTATGATTCTGTGGAAACAAAAAAAAAACTAACCAAAAATATTTCTAGTAATCGGACAATCCGAGCCGGATTTCAATACTTAGCCACTTTAAAATATGAAAGATAACATCAGTTCAATACCGCAATATTACAATATATTCATTTTTTGTTCGAAACGCAGCAAAATTGCCAAACGATTTATTACAATCTTGATATTTTAAGTCGATAATGAGATCCGTAAACTACATTTACGATAAACCGAGTGGTAACTTAACGTGGTAGAGTCGATATCACCTGCCCGGTAACAAAAAGAATCGATTCAACGAGCAAAAAGTCTCGATTATCGGCGCATTAATCCACATAATCGATCGGAGACGTCGATGCGAGATCGCCGCTCGTCTATCCATCATTGTGCTGCCCCCTTTATGTTCTTAGTTTAAAACTTTTGTTTTTTTTTTCAATTAGTGTCCGTTGATGTCCTGGGCACGGCCACCGTGTTGCGCTTTACTTTAGTTCTAATCAATACCGCTGACAATGGCGCTACTGTCTTAGGAGTTAATATACTTTTTAAAAGTAATCATTTTATGCCGGGTTACAGATAGGGATACACGTACGCAACTCAAATTTGACTGGCCATCTCACTCGCACTCGCCTAAATGGGACTTAAATTTGAGTAGCCTATGAGTATTCAGCGGATAGTCTCGTAGATTCGACTCTATTAATTTACCATTCAGTGATAATCAATGGCCGCATCCACAACCAACGTGCAGTCGCGCCCAAGCAATCAGATATGACGTTACGTGGTCAGACGTCAAAACTGATTGACCGAGCGCGCCGTTCGGCTCATGTAAACGCACTTATTATTGGAATTATGAGCTCTGCCCATGAAATTCAGATTTTCAAGTTGCTTCTTTCAAGGCGATACGTTCTACCAACGTGGTGCAACTAAAATCCCAAAAAGCAGTTGATGTTACTCTGGTTACCCTTTTATCAATGCAAGCGTGAACATACAGGAAATACCAGCATACCTAAACGTATCTCGTAATATGAATGGATATAATTACAATGTATCACACGGCTCTATCGCTCGTGACGTAGAGATGTAGAGACGAACAAAAATATTCGATTCGCGACAACACACTATTTTGTTATGTAAACCACGCCCTGTAGTTTAGCCTAGACTCGTATTTAGCAATCTAGACATGTTCTTATTACCTACATATAGGTACCTATACCTATCTTCACGGTTGACCTATTGAGGTAATAGTAGAGAACACTTAAAATTAGTATTTTTTAATAACATAACGTCACGACTTTTATCCCCATTCGGGGGTAGTCAGAGGCTTGAGTGGCCATACACCACCACATTGTGGAGGTACTAACCAACTCAAAGCCCACGTTTCACCAGATAGTCAGAACCCAACGTGACAGGTGGTGAACCTTGTCGCCGTGCATACAGGAACTGACTATTACCTAATCCCGAGGGATAGGTAGGTTTCCTCACGATGTTTTCCCTCACCGTTAGCGAACTGTAAATTATGCACATAGATGAAAATTCATCCATTGGTGCATGCCCCACCGGGGATCGAACCTGGGACCTTTTGATTCCTAGCCCAACCTGTTCACCCCTAGGCTACAGTCGCTTTTTTAATAACTTACGGCCAAATACTCAAAGGCTATTTAAATATTTAAGTCCCACTTAGCAGTTTGATACGTCGTTAACTGTCATTTTTTGTATGGCGCGTCAGGTTAAGCAGCTCTCAAATTTAATTTGCGTACGAGTATTCGGCCGTTATGGCCGCAAACAAGCTTACGGCCTGATGTTAAGCAGTTACCGTAGCCTATAGACTATTGCAAAATCAAAGGTATCACTCTGAAACGCAGCTAAAATAAGCAAATTAATGATCATTACTAACTTTAATATTGACAATTAACTACACTGTACATTACGCCAATCTTTTGTGAGTGGGTGGTACTACCCCCGTTGAACCAGCTCGTATATGAGCTGCAGTAAATTGGCTACAGCTTCACTCTGGTTTAACTGTCAAGGTTATCCAAACCCAACGTGGTATCATCCTGGTAGCAAAAAAACAAACCTGGATGATCTATTGGCATGGCATTATCTATTCTGTGCTATTGGCTAGTGCATTATAACAACATATTGTCTACTGCTAGGCAGGCCTGAGTTATTTCAAAGCTGTTTAATCAACCGAAACAGCTAAAAACAACCAATAACAACGCTTCAATTTCGAATCGTATAGAGATTAGCGATCCTATTGGTTGATTTCGTCTTGCATCGTTTATTCAATCGGATTCACTGACCTTAGACAGCATAGACATAAAATAGATAGTAGTTTTTTTTAAAGCGTAGTAGGTATCGAACAAGCTAAGCTTTAACCAAATCATTACGAAAGTTTATCAATTTCAATACGTCTTGACACCTTTATAAAGAATTTTAGAATGCAAGATAGAAAAAGCGTGGAAGAGGAATGCCAAGAATAAGTGTCAAAAAGGGGTGAAAGAGACTGCTTTAGGTAGAGAGAGATGGAGAGAGCTCCATCAGCTACACTGACAAGGTTATAAGAATGAGATACATTTCTAGTCAACCGTTAAATCAAAGGTCTAATAATAGTACTGAATTAGACAATAACGATAACACAACACTAAAGAATACAGCTTAAGAAGGCTTTCACTCAAGAGACGATCTCAAATCAATCCTAATTCCTCATTACAAATTTAACCTTTCCTTCGACAAACATTCTTGTACATACCTCCTACAACCTAATTGACTACTGTCGGAGCACAAACAAAACGCACACAACCAAGACACAGGGTAAACAGAGCAAAAACCAAACAAGATCATGCGGAATCATTTACTGCAATCAGCGCGTGCGCATCGTACCACGGCGACGTCTAAACAAAGAGGGACCAACAGAATTAACAACATTATGGTGAATTATTCGTTCACTGAAAGTTAAAGGTATTTGATTTGATTGGAACATGTAAGTGGGACTGCAAATCGTACCAACATTGATAGATATATTAAAAGAGCTTTCGTCTGCAGTTCTCTTACAAATCCTGAAATTCTTTGGCCACGTCACTCGAAAAGATCTATGGAACGTCTGGTGACCCAAGGTCTATTAAGTAGAAGGCAAGTCACTCGATATATTTACAAGATGGGTTGATCTTATAAAAACTATCATGAAACGTACCATAGCAGACTGTTCCCGAAGAGGTGCAGACCAGGATGCGTGGAGGAAAACCACAAAAACAGCGGCCATCACGACCACTCTGTCAAGAAGCGATGTATTTGATGAAGCTGAAAGGATCAAGCTCTGAAATAGGAATTAAATTTGGTTATAATATCACTGGAAAGGGTTTCTAGCTCAATCATGGCCCTATATCACGCATACAATACAACATCCGACAATAAAACTCATACGTCATCCCGCGTTACATTGCACATAAAATTGCCATCAACAAACGTAATACGAACAAGTGATCGCCGGCGCAACATATCTAGATCCCTTATCGATCGATGGATCCCGATTTGATCTACGCATGCGTTCGTTCATAATTATCTTTGCTCTTTCATCCGCCGACTAAACTTTACGACCGCCCGCTCCGTGTAAACGTCTGAAATCGTATTGGCAAGTAATTAATGGTCATTTCTAACTTTAATATGGACAATTAACTACACTGTACACAATACCAAGTAATTATAACCTAACTGATGCTCTCAATAACGTGTTGCGATCGAGTTACCGAGTTCACCGTTATCAACGAGTTTTTGATTGACATGTCCACTTTTGGACGGAATAGAAAAAGAAGCGGTCCCAAAATGTTGCCTTTGGGTACACCAACTTTTTATTTTATCTATCCGAGTGATCATGAGGAAAATCACACTTCAGAAATGAGTAATGTTAAAATTAGCGACGACAATGTGTTCGTGACAAAAAGATTAGATGATACCGATGCAAATGACAGTGAAAAAGAAAAAATATTTTATCTGTACAGGAAAAGGTACATATTCCACATCTTGGAGGCACAATACATGATCGAACCAAGAAAATAAAGCTAGACACGCACGCCCCTTATCTGTACATCTCGGAACGAAATATTGTAATAAAAAGTACTTTGAATATGACGAGCCGAGCTGCACGCCCGAATCACTTGGCATACCATTCGCAATCATAATTCCCGGACATAGAGGTCGTAGTGGCTCGTAAATGATCACTTTAACAGCAACTGTAAATTGGTCATCAATTGACGTAACGCTACAAGGAATAATATGAATCATCTCGTTTCTGTACAAATTGGGAGGTGATATTCATATTTTTATTCAATTAGATACTCGGGAACTTCCATATACGGCGCGTATTCAATAACATTCTTATTGAACACGTAGCGAGTCTTATGTTTTTGTGACCTCTATATTTTAAGTCACAAAACGAGTCTTCGTCATCATAACTTGTTAATAAGCTTAAGAATTCTAAGTAGATACTTATACATAGATGATCTCGTGTATGTCAATAGTCAGATCTTTGTCCGTACGTACACCCATCGCCCCGCCTCATTACACAGCCTCACTTTAATGTACTATCACATTGACCGGACCGTCCAACTTAAATTGGTCTCCGCTTTCAATAAAAACATTAATAAAGCAATCAACATCACATATCAGGATATGTTGGGCGCGTTTTCCCAACTATGTACAGAATTTGCGGTTCGTTAGATCGAGCTTTTTCTTATTTCCGATACATAGAGTTGAAATTGATCTAGCAGTGTGTTTTACGAATGCATATAGTTGTTAAGTTACGTGAATTGGTGTGTGTAGTAACCGCATTTACATTTTAGATATACTTGCAGAGAGTAAATGTCAATTTAGATGGAAGACGGGTACTGATGCAAGAAATTGATGCAGTTATTGAACTCTCGCGATGATCTGATTGCCGATGTGAAGACAATGGAATAATTAATGAGAGATATCGAATACATTTTGAAAGTATCAGTTTTTAATTTGATAGATGTAAAATGATTGGTGATTGGCGATGAGGAAAAAGTATTGAGGCTAGATTGATTGCCGTATTAGGGTTTAGAAAAAGATTTCGAAATTATAATTATAATAAGTGGTAGTAACAATTGAACTTAGCATCATCACGAAGGAATTAGCAACAGATTTAGATTAACTATTTTTACTACTTATAGCATCAGGCGAAACAAACTATCTCATACGATAGCCTGCAATATAAGGTGATATTTCCAACAAAAGCTGATCTCTCTTTATCATTGACACTGGCAATTATGAGAGCTTAGCTTATATTGGAAATATTATCATATATTCCGGCTCACGACACGCAGCTGAATTAGCAATTTTACGCCGATATTCTGTGAGAGAGTGGTACTACTCTCGTCTTCTATGTATGTATCATATGTATGTATGTATGTATGTACATCTAACCCAATAATTTTAGCTGAGGGATACGCGATAGAACTCCCATACTAATTTGTCTGAGTTGTTCAGAAATGTTTTAAAATTTATCTTTGCTAGATTTGAATTCTTGACGTCACGCTCCGATCACCCATCCGACAGCTGACCGGGTTATTAACTTTCCCGATCTGTAACTCCGCATCCACTTACACAAACAAAGAACTAACGTTTCATTGCTACTTCAAATAACAAAAAACAAACACCGGTCTGTCATAGAAATATTTTAAGTGCATTTGTTCTCAGAAAACACCGTAAATCCCATATTTGATTGATCCACACGATCTACATTTCAAAAAACAATGACTCCGAACCGAACTCGGTCACACCAAAGCTGTTTATCTAAATCTTAAGTGACATTTTAATTTCAATTAGTCATAGAAGTAAACGGTAACCGAAAACCGATACGTGACATTCGTTTTCCACTTAACGAAATGCCAGAAGGATTATACGGATTCCCAGGCAATTCTCAATGTTAATGGTCACAGCCGTCTCAGGGAATGCGATATTTATGAAGTGTGAACTGAATTTGAACGTTGAAAGGTACCCGTGTACTAAATTGTATTATATAAATTATCCATTGGCATTGATTGAATTTCATGTTTTCAATTTGAATCTGACGAAAGAGATATATGCAGCGAAAGTGAGTGGAATTGTCGGAAGAGCGTCCAAGGAGAACTTTCCACGACCAGATCCACGAGGTCTTTTCAAGGAAGGTCAAGTCCGTAGCACCCTCAGCTGACGGCAGTGCATGAGTATGAATGTGGATGATGCAAAAGAGGTGTGTCAGGATCGTAGCATGTGGAAATCAGTCTTTGCCTACCCCCGTGGGATGCTGGCGTGAGTATATATATGTATTTGGAAAAGTTAGTATTGTCTTTAATGTGTTCTTCTATCATTGGTTCACAAAAACTTAACTAAATTCTTCGTGTTACTCTCTTTCTCATGACAGTAACGTCTAAGGAAGACATCAATAATTACTATACTTTATCATCACTTATATATCTATTTTAAACTTATTATTATAACATGTTTCACATTGTTGTACACATCGAAACTACAAAGTGGCATAGTTGCATAGCATAAATGCCTTTTTAAATGTTATAATATCCCTCTTTACACACAAAAAGGTAAATTATCTATGCTAGCCACGTGAAACACCATACAAAAACATAGTTAATCATAAAGGTCGAAACGAAAACTGTTAATGAAACATGTGTACTTACAACCTTTTTGTTCACCCTCTAACGAGCTTTGTATTTCTGTCGGATCTCCAGAAACGATTGAATGTGTGTGTGTGTGAATTATATCGATTTCGTTGTTACGTTTTTGCCCACAATCAGTTGCGGCGGTTTGCGGTTTTTTTACTACTTTTTTTGCAAGTGTAGTCGTGATTTCTAGAGTTGTATATTATTGATCAGTTCGGTCGTTATCTACATTATTTGTATTTACTTTGTCTATTTAGTCACACTTATTTTTAGACCTTGCAATATTTTTGGCGTTAATTGAATTACGTATAGTCCATTGTGTTTATTAGAAGCAAAAACTGTTGAAACATATGAATAAAGGTCTATACATATTTCAGATATATCCTGGTTAGTGTTAAGTCTATTATCTATAGATTTACAGACACGTTATGTGCTTTAATAAACTTTAATTTAACAAATAACTGGCTGCGTCTACATCACGCACATGCCGCGCCCGAACAATCAGTTTTGACGTCGTAACGCATAGACATAATGGCATAAGATGAGTGCTCGGGCGAGGTCTGCGAGGCATCTGGACGCGCCAATCACTAACAGAGCACACAGCCTAAACCAGACATAGGTACATACAATTTTATGCAGGAGTCCTGTAACGTAGGTGAGCAGTTCGAAAGGATTTTTTAAAATTCATCCCCTAAGAGGATTAAATAGGGGATGAAAGTTTGTATGGAACTTCGACATTTTTGGAATTATAGAAATTGGAGTTTAGGTTTAGAACTAAAAGTCAGTTGTATACGCGTTTTTCGAAATTCATCCCCTAAAAGTGGCTCAAAGTTTGAGGGAGTTCGCCACTTTTGAAGTTAAGAGTATGGACATTGATCATAGGCTTCTGTTTGTAAATACAAGTGGAAGTCCTATCCGGTTCACGACTAGTCACAAAACATATCCATCACAATCAATACTCGATTGTATCGATAGGCTAATGCAATCAAACAGGAAGACGCACCCAATTTCCTTCGAATCATAAATCCCGGTACTCAGAACTTTCGTCGAGCTCATGGTTCCGGCGAGCGAGTTCAAAAACCCATTATGTAGAACATTATGAGGAGCCCATTGTTTCGACTGAATGAGCCGGCACAATATCTTACGAAATTTCCTAAAAAACCACCTCTGTATTATGAATGTTTATTATGTCTGTGTTTATCTGATTCGGTTTGCCTCCATTGTCCTTTTCATTTTGCTTTTGAGTCATTAATGTTTTTTTGTCTTCGATGTAAGTACGGACTTAATTAATATTCGACACGTTTTCATTCGTTGATACCAAATCAATATCTAAATGATATTCTCTGAATTCTTTATAAGCAGTTTTCATTTCATTTGTTTTTTTAATAGTAACTTTTATACGATCCTTATTGTCATAGAATCCATCCCGAATCCTCAACCAGACAATGCAATTATAAATTTTCAAAGCATCACCAAGTTTTCATTTTCATAATCATCAGTTTATTTTTTCATACAACTCCAAATACCGTATGCTCTACATAGCGCATCCGCAATAATTCCCCATTTGTGCTAAGCACCTCATTTCGATACCCAGATTTCTTATCGTCTCATAAATTAGAGGCAATAATCACGATTTGTGATTGGTGTTCAATTGTTTTTCTATCTTCGTACTATCGCTAAATTCGTGAGCTATTAAGGTTAACGTTCGATCAGGGCTGTGATGACGGAAGAGTATGCTTTTTATCTGGTAATTTTTAGGTACTATATCTTCTATTCTACTATACATAGCACTATATTATCTTGTCTTATTTTGCTTAGGATGCTCCATTGGACAAACTTCCAACTTCGCTAACGATAACTATGTCTACGTTTTTGTCTACTGTAGAGTTAGTAAAGATTATGTTAATCTTATTATGAATTCCATTCATTATTTTCTGCTACATTCTGTCTATTTATTTGTCTAGTATAAGTAATGTCTCTACTCCTTCTCTCATATAATACTCTCTCATATAAATCTCAAATAACACTCTGTCATTGTAAAGTGACTTATGGACTCCATTTAAAATTTTCTTTTAAAATACCTTAATATGAATTCAGGAGGAAGTTCATGTAAGCCTTATCAACCTTAATGATGTCTACCGCTCATAGTCAACTGCAATCACTGATCGGTAAACGATTGGAAATTAAGCAAGCTCGGCAAGGTCAGTCAGAGATGGGTAACCATTTATTGGTATTTCGAACTTGTCTCCGTGCTTCAGAGGTCCCGGCTGTTGACATCTAGGCAGCAATGTCAACAGCAGCAATGTTAGCCCATGTCAGAGGCCTTCAGACTGCTTGAACAACTCTGACACCAGTTACCATACTATAAGACCTTGATGACAGTACAGCAGAAATGTTACCAGCCCTGCTGGCAATGTTCTCTTATTCATTATAACCTGCTCTCTAAACCCCATCCGTTATTACAATCACGAGTACGTAGTCATGCACGACTTATGTAACACAAATTATATATCCGTATGTTAACAGCCTTTGTTGGTCTCTAATCTACATAAGTATAGGTATTAATTCGTCTTTCAAAAACGATTTTGTAAAAAAAATGCCCGACGCGGTGGTATTTCGACATCATGTCTCGAGTTTAATTCTCTTTAGAAGTTTACACGCGAGTTTTCAATACATTGTGCTCGTGTGTGCCTGTTTTAGATGTAGCGGTGTGTAGAAAAGTGTTTGGGAGTGGTCTAGTTACGGCTTTTTATTTTGCGTACGACGTAAGTGGTTATATGTTGCTTTTGGTAAAAGTAACTGTTGCCATATAGTTATTAATATTTAAAAAAGCATTTTTAATTTAAAGATTACATATTTGTTTTATGGTTTTCATCTAAAATGTATATGTACAGTGGCAATATACATTCACAAAATAATTTGCACATTATATACAATCTTTTACGGTTTAGTCCAATATCTATTTTGCGTCTCGAATATCTGCGGAGCGTGTGAACCGTTCAACCAGCTGTTTCCAAATCTATGTTTAGACACAATCCTTAATTACAATCCGCAAATACCAGATGTATACTTTATGCACATTTAAACGTAATCTCAACTGTAACATCGATAAGAAACGCTCCAACATCTAAAATAACAATTCCAATATATTTTTCGAACATCATTCGATTCTCGATCCACACATTCGTTCCTATTTAAATGATAAGATCTCGTGTCGTGTACAAAAACGAATCGATACACAAAAACACTTTCGTGCACCAGTGTACGTAGACCGAGAGTCAACGATCACTCACAATGGCCCGCTCCGGAGTGACTAGGAGAAAACATTGATTAATTACCATAATAATTTATTTGATACTCCAAAACTTGATATGGGGAGGGGCCGCTTACCCAACCCGCGAGACGTTTAAGTTCTTTTTGAACTAAAAACTCTCAACGATAGAGCTGGTAACGCGAACGCGGCCGGCGATACGAGTAAAAGACTCGGTAGTTTTAAAATATTTCCGACACGATGAAAACAGTACATTGTCTGTTGGAATATGATGCATAGAGGTGATTTGGCTGTTCCAAACAAAAGAATAAGTTTGACGGAAAAGGAATGGATGAATGTATCGTTAGTTATTATTGTTTCGATGTGTATTAGCATAATATAGTTTCTTTTTTGTTGTTCGTATCAACGTTACTGTTTTTTACTCATCTACCGAGAGAAGGCGGCGGTAATATTTTTTATACGATTCCGCCTATTACTGAAGTCTGAATCATCTGGAATAATAAAGATTTATTGAAGTATGATTATTAAGATATTATCATTATTATAGACTCAAGTACATAATTCATTCCAAAAATCTGCCAATTTATCAAATATAAATTTATATCCTCCAAAAAACCCTGCATTGTTAAGCAATGAGCTTCGCTGTCACTGTTTTCAAGGCACGGATATAATCACGATTCTTAGAAATAACCAAATATCATAAAACCTTATTTTAATATCGTTGACTATAATATCGATAGGCTGATATAGTGGATCGTATTACTGATTCAATGAACTCTGATCTTGTTAATAATATAAATCAAATTTCTATGTATAATATTTTTTATAATTATTTTTTTCTAGGTCTGCTCTCGGCGTTGAACCATTTGGACCAGACTCGAAAGAATTCGCTTCAGACTACGGTTGACTACTCGAGATACGTTAAGAGGTATTGCTACTGATATTATTATTTTATATGTTACTTAGCTGTCATTTTTTACTCAAGAAAGGTTGGGTTTATATTGTAATCGTTTTTTGAATTAGTGATGGGCTGCTCACGTGTTTTTAACTTTTAATATCAAATCTAAAGCTTCTGTAGGTATGTTACATTTATCAATATTTTGTTATGTGGTTTCAATAATCTGTATAACTCCAAATATGATATGATCAATATGATCCTCAAGGATTCCTTCATACTTACTCACTCCAAATAGTTGAGCAGATTTTGAAAATCCACTTTTGCCCGACTTCGGCGGAGGTTTGGTTTTGCTTTATATGTGCTATATTCAACGACATGCAGATATAAGAAGTCAAAAGTGCTTATTTTCAGCTACTTTCCGCCGATCTTCTGTGAGAGGGTAGTACAACCCCGGTCGAGCCAGCCCATATAGTATGAGCTGCAGTCAAATGACTTCACCACCAATAAATTTGTGCTATCAACAACACAATAGAGATAGGAAATCAAAATTTCTGCCTGAAATGTTCTATATTTTTACCTTTACCATCCTTAACTTTTGTTCTATCATGTTCAGGTACGGCTCGACGTTAGAATGCGGTTCTTCATACTGCAAGGACCTGGGCTACCGGGAGCACTTCCACTGCATGGACTGTACTGCCAGGGTGTTCTGCAAGAAGGAAGAGATGATCAGGCACTTCAAGGTATATATCAATAACTATAACTTCTGGAGAGCGCTGTGCTTGGAGTTTCTCCACGAGATCTAATCAGAAATGAGGATATACGTAGACAAACCAAGTTCACCGACATAGCCCTGCGAATCAGTAGGCTGGAGTGGCAGTGGGCGGGGCACATAGCCGAGAGGACTGATGGAAGATGGTGCAAAAAGGTTCTTGAGTGGCGACCACGTACCGGGAGACGCAGCGCGGGTAGGCCCAAGATGCAAGTAGCACAGGACGGGTCTTTGTGGAAAATCTTGGGAGGCCTATGTCCAACAGTCGACGTCTTTTGGCTGACATGATGATGATGAAGATGCTTCATTGGAGTTCTGATTCTGTTAGTTGAAATATTATCTTTAACACTATATTATATTATCTTCTCAGTGGCACAAGAAACGCGACGAGTCCTTAGCCCACGGCTTCATGCGATACTCGCCCTTAGACGACTGCTCGGAGCGCTTCAGCGACTGTCCCCACAACAGGAGTCAAACCCACTACCATTGCATACAGGACGGCTGTGATAAGGTACATTTTACCATTCTCCACTTATCTTCTTATAGTATGGTTAGTGGCCAACCTGGTATCAAACCGCCCGAAGGCCTCTGATACTTAACGACTGCTGCCTAGATAGCAACAACCGAGACAGACTTCTTACGTGCCCTCCGAAGCACAGAGATGCTCGATTCGAATGGTCACCCATCTCTGACTGACCTTGCCAAGCGTTGCTTAACCTCCGATCGTTTACCGATCAAGGATTGCAGCTGGCTACGAGTGTCTCAACATATTATAATGCGTTAACCTTAATCAATTTTAAATAACCACAAACTAATTTAATAGTGTTTCGCAATTGATATTGAAATTCTTATTCATGGTAGGTAGCATGTTTAGCTAGATTTGAAACCCTCCCAGTCACTTGATCTACTTTCTAGATAGTTTATACAATACCTGCCTATACGTTAAACCAATTTATCTGATCTACACTGACAAAAAATACTTTTACAATAATCAATCTTATAGTTACCAATGGCGTATGAACTTTTGACCTATTATTGCTTGGAGCTATTGTATTTTTTTCTGATTACTATTTGTTTTGATGTTTGGGTCTTATTGATCTTATCGATGGCTTGGACTATAGGCTTCCTATTTCATTTTTTTGCTATGTGTGCTGAAGTATACCTACAATATTATTTTTATCATTACCTAATTGATTTATTTTAATATTATCTTGCAAGCCACTCTTAACTATACATTGTAACGTATGGTGCCTCATGTTCATACGATGTTTTTCATAAAATAACAAATGTTCCATCGCCGCCATCTCCCGCTGTCATCTCGGTGGGAAGTCGGTATAGTAGTACTAGTTAGCGTCACACTAGTCGATAAAGCAGAAACATTCACTACATTTCCACTGCTTTCTTTTGTATTTCTAACTTCTAAGCTGGAATTTTCATTGTCTTCTAGGACCATCAAAGTATTGGTCAAATTCAAGTTCACAGCTTCTGATCAGTACAAACATTCGTCTCACAGTCGTTTAACTTCATCTTCTTTTCTAGGTCTACATATCTACTTCAGACGTGCAAATGCATGCGAACTACCACAGGAAGGACTCGGCCATCCTCCAGGAAGGCTTCCAAAGGTTCAGAGCCACTGAGAGCTGTGCCGCCCCTCACTGCGTGTTCGCTGGACAGCGGACCACGCACTTCCATTGCAGGAGGATTGGGTGCACTTACACTTTCAAGAATAAGGCTGATATGGGTAAGTGATTAATTGCTTCTATCAGGCATGACGTAGCTGTTACTTGACTGGCACAAATTTGTATCAGAAGGTGGAATTGTCATTTCTTCTAATGTAGAGTCAGTCAGTATCAGATGTGGATCGCTTTGCGATGTCTAGCCATGTCTCTATTACACTTATGCAAGAGCATACTCTCGTAAGACCTCATGTAGTTATTCCATTATAGTTGACATTTCACCTAGCCTGGTGGCTTCTTTTTTACCTGGCTCATCTACGATTACGGTGCTACTTGGTCTTTACTTCTTATTTATCTGTGTGTACCTTCCGTCATTTAGGACTATCTAAAAAACCTTTGTCTAAACCTTTCACTGCTCTCTGTTCTCTCCAGAGAAACATAAAACCTATCACATAAAAGATGAAGCGCTCTCCAAGGATGGCTTCAAGAAGTACATGAAGAACGAAGCCTGTCCCTACCGCGACTGCCGGTTCAGCAAGACCTGCAACCACATCCACTGCATCAGACCTCACTGCAACTACGTGCTGCACTCCAGCAGCCAGATCTTCACTCACAAGAGGAAACATGAGAGGAAGGAACAGGAAATGAGTTTTGGGTAAGTTTGTCAGCTTTTGATTAGTAATATCCTTTAAAATCAGATCTAAATGAAGCATTTACTGTAGGTATCTGCAATTAAAATTATGTATATCTTATGCCAGAGTAGCGTAATTTACGCGCTGTCATGCTCGTAGTAAGTCGCGTAATTTAATTTAGTGTCGTAATGTGGTCTAACATAATTTACGCGCGTTTGGTATTTTGTGGTTTGAACTACATACCGTAAAAGAAAACAAAATGCAATTGATAGAAACAGCAATGTCAGGTGATTTCATAAACTGCCTATCTCGCGGGACTTCAAGATTATTTAATCATAAGATTATCCCGTAAATACTTGTAGCATCTTAAACTATCTCAGAGAAATTAATTTGACGTGCCGTACAAAAATACAGATAAGCGGGTCTCAAACAGCAAATGCGGCCTTAGACCTTAACATTTGTATATCGTTTCAGTATTCAATAGTATCTATAACAACATTTGCACCCACAGGCTCCCAACATCCGTGATCCAGAGCGCCCTGCTCCAGCAAGGTGCAGACCTCAGCATGTACTCCCCCGGAGGCAACCTCCACGGCGATGACGACATGTCCAACCAAATGCTGGACTCCGACTACCCGCATCCATTCGTAAGTGATCCATTTGGCATACTTATCAAAATTAATTGAACTGATTACGGGACCGACGGAACGAATTCATCATGAATTTTATGCCACTTGAGCTTTTAAGTTAATTGAGATGTAAGGACGTTGACCTAGAAAAGGTTTGGGTGTGTGACAGCCAAGTTATTAAATAGTACTATGCTTTCACAAAGTCTAGCAGTTGTTGATTTTTCTTACTTATTTCCAAATTTTGACAATAATTTAAAATTTAAAATATCTTCTTCTTACTATTTAAGTATCCGAAGACTCTTATCGGTTTAGCTGATGGAATTCTCTCCATGTTTCTCTATCGAGGGAAGTCTCTTCCACCTCCTTAGACAACAAGATACCGAGCTTTTGTATAATATGGCTCATCAAGCTTATTCTATAAGTTGGAGTTAATATAATTGATTTTTACTAACAAGGATATCTGTTGTTCTTACAGAATCCAGCTCTGGTTGAAGAAGTTACAAGGAAGTACGTTGAGACCTTCAACGGAGGCAAGGAGGCTGAGGACAAATGCAGCAAGTGCAGCGCTTTCAATAAGCACTATCATTGCTTAGCAGACGGCTGCAAGATGGCACATAGGTAAGATTGATATCCCTCCAGTATTACTCTTGTAAGCCAGGATCAACAATAATGCTCAGTGCAGACAGTTTTGATCTTCAGCGAGCTAATTTGTAGGAATTTATGCAGAATAGCAGGAGTATCACCATTCATCATCATCATCTATTGCTGCCCACTGGACAAAAACCTCTCCCAATTCACGTGATTGAAGTCTTCAGCTCTCTGCATCCAGTAATTATCAGCATTATTAAACCTAATTTATATTTATCTTCAGTTGCCACACCACAATGGTGAAACACGTGATGGAACATGAACAACAGAACCAAGTGACGGAAGCTTACTTCGTGACGTACACACGGAACAACCCGTGCTCGAGCTCCGCCTGCCAGCACATCAGGGACATCACACATTATCACTGCACTTGGGTGAGCTTTTAGAACTTAAGGGTCTTTATCTTCACCATTTCCCATATTCTAAAATTGCAAATTATATTTTGTCCATCCAATCTCCAGTCATTGTGGTTTTCCGTTATAGTTGCATTTATTATAACCTCTTCTATATCACAATAGTTTTCACTATCACGATCACTCTTTTGAGCCACATGCTTCTAATATATTCTGATCACATATATACCAAACTCATATCCACTTTCTTGTCCTCAGTCGCTACTATTACTTTAGTCATACTCTTAATTATTAATTCATGACACGTCCTAGCAAAATATTATCATTTCTTTGCAGGAAAACTGCGGTGCGGTAATACTGTCATCCGAGGAGCATCCATTTAGACGCCTGGAGCACCATCGTCAGCACGCGATAATCAGCCCTATGTCCCCCAACCTAGCGTCTAGATTCGTACCAAACTTCACCCCGCAGCTTTCAGCACAATTACACCCCAACATGGCAGCACAGCTCGGCCAAGTGCCAAGTCTACCAAACCTGCCACCGAACTTGGCACAATTGGCTCAAATGGCGCCAAGTTTATCGTCACAATTGACACCCAACTTGCAAGCTCAACTGAATTTAGGGCAAAACCCAGCTGTGGTTCCGCAGCAAGTGAACCCTTCGAGCTCTTTGGACGAGATGTTCAGCAGGAAGAGAGGAAGACCGCCTAAGAATAGGGTCGTTGAAGTTTGGACCGATAATGTGAGTATAAAGACTATGGGATAAGGTTCCTTCTGGTACCTTGACTTTTGGAACTTCGATTCTAAATGTTGTTATTTCTCCACAGGTGACTCCTCAAGCTATATTCACATCGTTCAAGTTACCCAAGAGTAACCAACTACCACCAATACCATCTCCTGTTATACCTACTATTGAGGAGTTCCCAGTAAGTATCCTATCCACTCCACACATCATGTCCACAAAAAATCTATTGGCATTTTGTTCTTACCATATTTTTCTTTCAACAGCGCATCAAATTCCAACACTTCGAGGTGTTCACCAGCTTAGACACCTGCTTATCATCGTACCCGAACTGTCAGTTCCGGATCACGAGGCTCCATCTCCACTGCTACAACTGCGGCTTTGGATGCGAGACCCACTCCATCATGGAGACTCATATGAGAGAAGCACACTCCATCAGCCCCCTTCTGGACGGCTTTGACTATTTCGCGTCCTACGACCACTGCGGAGGAAAAAGCTGCTTCAAGAACCAACTAAGGTCCCACTTCCACTGCGCTCAAGGGAACAACTGCCCCGCAATTTTGACACAATACTCTGCGTTGGCAACACATAAGCATGGTAGAGGCACACCAGTGATTAAGAGCGAGACTGAACAAGAGAAGCAGTTTGAGGAAGCCAAAGATTATTCTCTGAAGGAGAGAGGCTCCGTGGATAGTGTGGGCTCTATGAAAGAACCGAATGAGTCGTACACTCCTACTAACTTCTCTATTAAGAGTGAGTTCGAGAGAGAACAGGACAACGTGTCTGGTGAGTCCCATTCCATGATTTCATATTAGAATCATCAGCTTCGACTCAATTTAGAAGCTTTTCGAATGTTAAAAAGTCTTCATAAGATGATTCGTTCTTAATTTAGGGTTATTACATTTTTATACCTTCTTTACTAATTCTACTTTTGAATAATTTCAGTAGTAAAAGCGACGGGAACCTTTTATCCGTCGTCACATCTCCGAAGCAATACGTCATCACCACGAAGCATCTACGACGCGTCTCCATCAAAAGACATGAAACCACGCATGGAATACGACCAGAAGAAGATCTTCGAACCACCGAAGGTGACTGGCCCTACCATTCCACCGTCATGCCATGATCAACAGTGTCCTTTAAACAAGAACACGACGGGAATGAACCTGCACTACCATTGCCCTCATTGCAGCCAGGCTTACGTGGACTTGAAACTGTTATTTAGTCACATGGTCAAGAAGCATAGTAATACTATGGAGCCTGGGCCCGTAGGACTCGCTGCTACGAAGGTAATGCGATATACTCATAATCCAAACAGTTTATTATTTTAAGGTATTGTGTTTGAGTTTTTCTAAGGTCTGTGTTGGTTTTCAGGAGACGTTGGAAAGGGAATATCCAGAGATATCGATACTGCCGTCCACCGCGTCTTCTGCATCAACAAGTCAAGCGCCTTCGCCTAGTCATCGACCACCAAACCCTGCTGATCAGGTAGCATATCAGTTTCCATTAGCGTGACCCTTTTTACCATTTCTTGTACATAGACTTCCAAATCCATAACTTGCTTTATCTTTCTTGATCTAGGTCTTTCATTTCTGCATTTACCAATCTCATAATATCTTCTAGGTCCAAGCTGTGCAGTCACTTCTTCTCCAGCAGTACCTGGCAGGAGGTCGTAAAGGCAGCCTGCAGGAGCAGTTGAAAATGCAGCAGCAATACACAGCTTCTTTGGCTGGACTGCCGGGGTTGGCACAAGTCGCTCTGTTTTCTCAGGGGTGAGTTAATTCTTACTATCTCAGAGCCACCGTAACCCTATCTTGAGCTCTGGTATTGCTTTGTTTGGGACTTCAGTCTTAACTTAAACTCTTCAACAGGAAACAATTTTGATAGCCTATGAAGGCACACGGATAGACCGTCCACCTGATGTTAAGTGATAACCGTCGCCCAGGACATTTGAAACTAGAGATAAGAAGACGCGGTGCTGCCCCCCTAGTCAAGTGCCTTCGTCTACAAGCGTTTCTATAAATCGCTACGGTTCATGTATGGAAATTACATAAGTCACGTGATATACTTATCGACTTTGATTTCCATACAGTTAAGCGTAGCGATTTGTAGAAACGCTTGTAGACGAAGCCTCTTGGCTAGAGAGGCTGACCTTTTAGGGACGTCTGAACATATTCCATGTACAAAGGAAATCTTTATGTAATTTTCTACTTTTCTTTGCAGCGGTTCACCATTCCCATTATACCCAACAATGTTATACCCACCTGACTTGCTGCTGGAACAGAGCCTTCTCCAGGGTCACGGGCTGCCACCAGGACTTGACAAGGAAGCTGAAATGATAGCCAAGTCGTGAGTAAAAATATTTTTACTACAAAGCAATTTCCCGAATACATTGATTTGGCAGTTTTTTATATTTACACGAATCACAACCACTATCGTCATTATCATCATCTTCACCATCACCATCACAATCATCACCATCATCACTATCGTGACCCAACTAGTAAGAATATCCACTTTCGTTATAACTGATAGAAGACTACTTTTAAGGAACCTTCTCTTCAACCTTCTTCCATCAGCTGTGATTCGAGTGAGGCCAAGTTGACTAGAAATACCTTTAACCCAGTATCCTAACGGTAATTACATTGTCAGTAGACGCACCCACACCACGCGTGGACCGCACATGCGGGTGATGAAGGATGAGCCCATTCCTGAGGGCTACCTCCGCTTCAGATTCAACGAGGACTGCGCTTATCAACACTGCGGATACAGGTTAGTTAGACATTGTTTTCTTATTCTTATCGTATGGCTAGTGGCAACTTGGTATCAGAGATGTTCAAGCCGCCCGAAGGCCTCTGACAACGCTAAACGACTGCTGCCTAGATGACAACAACTAGGACCGACATTTTACGTGCCCACCGAAGCATGGAGATGCTCAGTTCGAATGCCACTAAATGGTCACCCATCTCTGACTGACCGTGGCAGTCAAGTCCAGTCCACAGTGATTGCAGTTGGCTATAAGTGCCTCGGCTATAAGTTCAAATTGATATTAATGGTCACCCATCTTTAACTGACCTCCGGATTGCCGATCAATGTTCACAACTGGCCATGAGCGCCTCCATCACTATATTAAAGAGTATTCTTATTTGCAGGGAACATCAGACGCACTTCCATTGCACCAGAAAAGATTGCGGATATTCTTTCTGTGATAAGACACGATTTGTTCAGCACACGGCCAGACATGAAAGGTAAGCATAAGTATGAAGATTATTGACTTCTTTTAAGTATTTAAAATTCACCCTACTTATCAATGCTTTTAGTTATTTCGATAAAATCAGGATTTTTGTTACTTTGCTAATATTGCATTTTTAAATTTTCTTTTTCTTATTTAAACGTTTTTATTGCCGACCTGAAGGGGAGTGAGACAGAGAGAGGGGAAGGGGGTTGGATATTTTATTAATTTTTTTTTTTTTTTTTTTCAGATTGGATACACTGATGGGCGGCGACTTCCAACAGTATCGTGCCAATGTGTACTGCAAGAGGCCGGAGTGCCCCCATGCCTCCACCTTCGGTAAGTTAGGTACTACCCCCCTTTTATATTATAATACTATTATTCTAGTTTTATTAAATACTCTGTACATAAATAAAAGTTCCTTTAAACTATTTTGAAAAAAATAATCGATTAATTAATTCGAATGAGCCACACTAAAGGCCTTTAGATCGATCGTAGTTTAAACCACGGGAGAAAGTTTAATCTTCCGTCACCAGGGTCTCTATGTCACCATATAAAAAATAAACAATTTTGGTGACAGAATAACTAAAGTCCTCGTATAAAAATGTATGTACATTAATAAAAATGTATGTAAATTAATACAAATTAATGTAAATTAATACAAATTAATATAAATTAATACAAATTAATGCAAATTAATGCAAATTAATACAAATTAATGTAAATTAATACAAATTAATGTAAATTAATAAAAAATTATGTAATTTTTTTTGTGGCAAAATAACTAAATATCATTTTCATGTTCAACAAGGTACAGGGCAGAACAAGGCGTCGCACTTCCACTGCCTCAAGTGCGAGTTCGTGTGCACCGACACCAACAAGGTGGTGGCGCACCGTCGCCAGCACCAAAAGTTGGACTCCATACAAGCTGCCGGCTTCGACAAGTTCCCGCCGAGCAAAGGTAAATACTCTACACATAGATTAATTATACCTGGCATGCCTCGACCTCGCATGGTCATAATGACATAAGATGAGTGCTCGGGCGAGGCATGCGAGGTTGTGGACGCAACAATTAATTTCCGCAAAGAGTCGCTCGCGAAACTGTAATAAATCTTCGACTCTACATTATTTTTAGTTATATTCAAACAACATTTTTGAATTTAGAAACTATATTATTTTATAAGTTTAGTTATATTCGAACATTTTTGAATTTAGAATCAATATTCTCCTATATTAATTATATTCAAACATTTTTGAAATTAGAATCAATATTATTTAATAATTTTAGTTATATTTAAGCATTTTTAAATTTAGAACCTATTTTTTCTACATCATGTTTCTGTTCTCTCTCGTCCGCCTACGCTTTTTCTTCCTGCGTGTGGCGCATAGCGTTTATTTGACGTGGCGTCTAGTACATAGTATTATTATCTCGATGACTAACCATTATTTTTTCTTTGATCCAGGGTGCGGCTACGAACCTCAATGCATTCACAGCAAGAAACAAACCCACTACCACTGCTTACAGTGCGGTTTCGCGGTCCTCGGCCTCTCGCAGATGACCTCGCACAAGTACAAACACCAGGAAGCGAACCTGGGACCCTCCACCAGCGGCATCAACTGACCGCACCTGTACATAACGTAGAGATTAAGTGTGTTTTTGTGTCAAACTAGTGATGAACTTTTCCCAAATGAGACCAATTATGAGATTTTTTGAATGAACATCAAACGAAACGTTTTAATAAAGGACATGAAAAATAATTAATTAGGTTATAAAGTGCCTAATAAAGGACTTGAAAAATAGGGTTGAACTACCCTCATTGTTTCGCTGGAACTACAGACCAATAAGCTATAGACACCGCATAGCACTACTGTATATGTGTGACAACATCAGCAGGGCTAGCACACGCGCTAAGACAAGACTTGTCACGCATTATATCGTACCGAGTCGCTCTCTCTCTTACTTAGCATAGGAGAGAATGAGACAAAATCGATGTAACTCGCGTTTCGTCTTGTCACGGCCGGCTGTGGTACCAGCGGCGTTTTGATTGGACCAATAAATGAGTCTTCTCTGATACCTGCTTGTGACGGTTGCATACTCATACAATATTGGACGTTAGCGCGTCTTGGATTATTGGTCTGTGGCTGGAAAATTCGTGGATATTCCACAGCTACGGAAACGATGTAGCCTTTAGGACTCCTCAAATAAAATGTGCCTTAGTCACAATCCGCGACCGAGTCGATACACAGTGGCAAACGCATGTGCCAAACGTAGATATTAATTGTTGAATTTTAATAAAACGATTATATTATGAATGAGAACGTGTAACTAGAGTATTTTCCTAAAAATGTATGAACAAAATTAATTTAAAATAGAATTGTGAATAACGTTTGTAGATGCAGGGGTGTGCATGCATGGTTTTGTTTTAACGACAGTTTTTTGTACTTTATATGACAAGGTATTTTTAATAACAAAAACACGCTGTACAGATAAAGCAGTGTTGGACTCTGTTTTACCATAGATACAAAAAAAATGTCGGTAAATTGAAATCATATTATATTTAAAAGTGTGTATTTCCTAAATCCTGACCAATCTTAGTTGTTAGTTTATATAAAAATATTTATATTTATTACTTCCCCATGAAAAAAGACATTTTTACGAATAGTATTATTAAATGTAGAACTTCGTGAAACTATGAAAAAATGTATAAGGCAATAACATTTGGGTTAAAAACACCATTTAGTGCCTGGAGGGTAGTCATGACAATATTATATTTATGAGGTAAATTCTGACAGCAAAATGACACATGTATAATATATTTTTACATGTGTAAACAACATCGAAAAAAGCTATCAGAAAATATCTCAAAGACCTAGTTTTACAATTGATAAAAAATATATTTAAAAATAAAAACATATTTAATAAAAATCGTCAATTCTATAACAAAAAATCAACTTGTAAATAAGATAAGATTATATTAAAAACATTATGTTAATAAAAAAAAATGTGTAATTGTTACAAAAATATTGGTATAAACATATTAAGTAATGTATAAAAAAATCATTGGACATTAGTGTACAGATAAAAAAACGAGTGCTAATGTTTTGTGATTCATGAGGTAGCCATAATATGCCATAAATATCATATTTAAGTAATTATTTTAATTAACACTCTTTTATTTCAGTATTACAATTAATTGTCCTTCTAAAAGCACCGTTTGCATTCCTGTCGTTTGATTCCTGGCATCCGTTAGCCATTTAGTTTTTAGAAGGTGGTCGATGGATATCAACCATTTTGTGACCAAAACTGTTTAAGCCCTATTCCTAGCATGTATCAGTATTTTTTGTAGCGTAAGCTCTGTGCAGTTGTTCCTATTACATCATTTTCTACGTTCATTATTCTTAATTTTTTAATTTTAATTTTCTCTTATAACCCGCGCCTAAAGTTGGTAACACTAGCGCGTTCGACTCCTTGAAGGCGGCTACCAATAAGAGCGCACCGCGCAGCGTCGCGAGCTGTTGATTGGCTCGCGCGTGGGCGCTCTTATTGGTTACCGGCGCTAGTGTTACCAACTTAAAGCGCGGGTTATACTCTGCAATTGAAATAGCGTTACAATAAAAAAATGAATATAACTCGTCCCATGCTAGATAAAATTTGTATTTTTAAAAATCTCTATTCATTTTGTTTCATGTTACTTACTTACGACATTTGAAAAAAATAAAAAATAAATGTTCTAAAATTTCAAAAGCGATCATAATTTCTCGTCTATTTTTCTTTTTTAAATATTAATGATATAGACAGTGCCATAACAGTCGCGTTTTGAATTAACAAAAGCATTCTTTGGAAAACGTTTTGGTCTTAATTCTATTTATTTAGACAACATTGTGAATCAGATTCAGAATTCGTTTTTTTATAAATTATTCGCTTAGTAATACCGCAATAATTTCATTATTTTTTGTTGTTCTATCTTGTTGTTATCTAATTTTACGTTTTCTGTTTTTATTTTCTTCATTCTTAAGTTTTTCTTCACGAACACTTTTATGTAAAAGTAAAAAAATAATTTAATCGCGTATTTATGTATTTTAGAATACGTAGCTTTAATTTTAGTATTCGTTTAATTAAATTTAATACGAATACGGTATTCGTCTACACAAGTATTACGAAATGGAGTGTTTTTAAAACCTTTTTTTTACAAAAAAAAAAAAATTGTGTGTCGTACAAAATTGTTTAGTAATTACTTTTCACATTGTATTTAGTGTCAGATACGATATATTGTTTGGAAAATTCGTATGATATAGATTAGTATTGTTTACCTCATGAGTTCTAGGAATTAAACGAGAATATCCTTATTAAGTGACATTTTATTTAATACCCCATTCTACAAACAAACAAATATTATGATAAAAACACCAACCTGTATACTCGTAAACAAAGCAACGCTAGTAGAGTACGTATACATACATGTACTCATAATAAGTACTTGTTATTTTAATATCTCTCTGACAATTGGGCAGCTAGGCTTCTATTACAAACCCGGTACGAAAGCAATAATCCGTTTCGTTCGCACAAATTTCGGAAACGGCCTTTTCGTTATTAGGCCCGCCACATACATACGGAATTTCCGTACGGAATTCCTTATCGAAATATCGAATCGGAGATTCCGAACGCGATACGTCCATACATTTGGATGGATTTACTGCGTTCGGAATCCCCGATTCGATATTTCGAAACGGAATTCCGTACGGAAATCCCGTATGTATGTGGCGGGCCTTAAACGTCAGGGCGACAGCACAGTACATTGTAACTTACAATGGGCACCTTACAATTTGTAAGGTGCCCATAGTACAAGCTTTGCCTAGTTTGGGCACATACAGTTGGTGTGTTTGTCTGGCGATATTTATTTATTTATTTAATTGCGTCCCATACTGGCCAGCCCCCTTAGCCAAGTGGCTTTGTCTTCAAGCGTTTCTACAAAACGCTACGTTTCATGAGTGGAGATGACATAAGTCACGTGATCTACTTATCGACTTGTAATGTCATAGCCATACATTTAAGCGTAACGTTTTGTAGAAACGCTTGTACACTAAGCCATTTGGCTAGGGGGCTGGTATAATTATGTTACAAGAGAGCGTGAAATAAACATGAGCACATAATATAATAAATATAATCTATTTTCTGGAGGACATAACAGAATTCATTCCAAAACCTCTCGTTCGTTGGTCTGTTATACTCTAAAATCCCCCTCCGGCCATAGTCCATCATGAATCTCTGTCCATAATTGGTGGACTATGGTCAGTGGACTACCATGAGTCCACCACGACAAGCGTTAACCTATCCCAATACTATTTGGAACATGTAAAGTTAACAATGTACAACAATATTGCTTATTAAGGAGGCGTCCATAAATTACGTGAGGAATTTAGGGGGGAGGGGGTCGAGCATAATCTCACCAAATCTCACGTGGGGGAGAGGGGGAGGGGTCTCGGCAAATCTTACGTAATTTTTTTTACCGCAAGAACCGTATAAAATTGCAAGAAAACTGGGTTAAATTAAGTAAAACATGTTTCTCCTTTAGAATATAGCTTTTGAAAAATCTCACGTGAGATTAGAGGGGGAGGGAGGGGGTAGTGCAAAATCTCACGTAATCTCACCAAGGGGGGAAGGGGGGCGAAAAATCTCAAAAATCACCTCACGTAGTTTATGGATGCCCCCTAATAGATGTATGTATGTATGTATACTGTACATATTAATGGATGTATGCATGTATACATAATATATCGAATGATGTATACATGTGTGTGCCTCACAGATACGATTTGGGGAAAACGTAACATTCCGGGCGGAGGGCGGTTTACCACTTCATACGGGTTTGTCGATAGATGAAGTACGCAAGTTTTCTTTAAAGCGTTGTGTGAAATAACTGTAGGTATATAGCTTCTGAAAAATATCGCGTGAGATTAGGCGGAGAGGGAGGCGATCGAGACAAATCTCACGACATATCACGTGGGGGAGAGGGGGGGTTTTTTCCTCAAGAAATAATGTAAAATTACGAGAAAACTAGGGTTAAATTAAGTACAACATGTTTCTCCACTAAAAAATGGCTTCTGAAAAATCTCACGTGAGATTTGGGGGAGGGAGGCGGTCGAGCCAAATCTCACGACATCTCTCAAGGGGAGGGGGGGCCGAAAAATCACCAAAATCACCTCACGTAATTTATGGAGGCCCCCTTATGTCTTATCTCATCGGCGAAATATGAATGTACCCCCACTGTGTGTGTTTAGTACCTACACCTGAGGGGCTAGCCAAGTGGCATGAACGCTAATGTAATAGAATAGAATAGACTTCACAATGTATGGAAATGTCAAACGTCGCTATGTAGATCAACAACAAGTTGCTATGTAGATCACTTGTCTAGCCCTTCTGTGCCTACTACTTCGCGGAATAAATAGCTATAGCTATACAATTTTTCCGAACAACTTTTTCATGTCGACATCCGACACTACCAACGGAAATGGAAAACACCACCCTCCCTCCCCCGCGGCGTGTCGTCGGATCGATCCCACGCTTGCGCAGAGCCCGCCGCAGTATTGAATGAGCTTCATTCATATAACGCAACTAGTGCCTTCAGAATGAACGATATACTACGTATAGTATATATACTTGTACATATATATACGGTGAGGGAAAACATCGTGAGGAAACCTACCTATCCCTCGGGATTAGGTAATAGTCAGTTCCTGTATACACGGCGACAAGGTTCACCACCTGTCACGTTGGGTTCTGACTATCTGGTGAAACGTGGGCTTTGAGTTGGCTTAATACCTCCACAATGTGGTGGTGTATGGCCACTCAAGCCTCTGACTACCCCCGAATGGGGATAAAAAGTCGTGACGTTATATATATATATATATATATATACATATATATACGCACGTATATACGGTGCGTCACAAGCCAGATCGCTCAAATATAAAATTGCTTTTGTGATTTGTGGACTGAGGTCTGAAAATTTGATGGATACGTTCCAATGATTTTCTATATTGGACTTTTGTTGGAAATCTATTGTATATTTATTTAGATGTTAGATAACCTTTTAATATAGGTTAGGTAAATACAGTCTTTTGAAGCTAGGCACCATCATCATCCATCATTGTCTTGGTAACGCTAAAATATTGTTTATTTTGACTATTTATAAATGCTCTATTGAGCTTACATCAATAAAAACCTTTTGACTTTGACTTTGACTTTGAGGTATGTATAATCCCACTATATCCCATCCCACTAATATTATAAATGTGAAGGTTTGGATGGATGGATGGATACATGGATGGATGTTTGTTACTCTTTCACGCAAAAACGACTGAACGGATTTGGATGAAATTTGGAACACAGATAGTTTATAACCTGGATTAACACATAGGATACTTTTAATCCCGATAGTATGTTCCCGTGGGATAAATTATGCGCGGACGAAGTCGAGGGCAGAAGCTAGTATGGGCCATAAATGTGTAAGTAACATAAATGTTAAGGACTACATATTTCGATGACTGAAATAAATAAATAAATAAAACAGTCAGTAAAAAAAAACATTACCGAAAGTTTTTTTTTTTATTCTTACTTCGGCTGTCTTTCAATCTATACTAATATTATTAAGACTAATACTACTACTACTACTAATATTACTAATATTATTATTATTAAGAGGAACGATTTGATTGTTTGTTTGTTTGCATTGAATAGACTCCGAAACTACTGAACCAATTTGAAAAATTCTTTCACCGTTAGAATTTTACACTATCCCTGAGTAACATAGGCTATATTTTTTGGGATCTGGGATATCTGGGATACGTGATCCGGGATACGAGATCCGGGATATCCGGGCTATGGGATCCGGCAAACGGGATCCGGGACCCGGTAAAAACGGGAATCGGGATCCGAGATACGGAATCCGAGATCCGGGATCCGGGATCCGGGATCCGATTTTTTAAATTTATATTCTACGCGGACGAAGTCGCGGGGAAAAGCTAGTGTTTAATATATCCAGATACTCTACGCACTATAACCCCAAGAAACAAACCTTCTTGCAGTCATATTATAGATATAATAAATAACCAACGAACAAACTAATTTAAAAAACCTCTACGTACTATCATAAAAAAACCCTAAAAAATATTTTCCATTTTATAATCAAGTTCTCTAATTGATTTTCAAGATGGCATTTCTCATTTACCCGAGTCCAGTCCGCTGTGGCCTGGCCTGGAATTAAAACTAAATAAAGGAGGCCATTTATCAAGTGGACTGGCGGCGGTGACACTGTGTGAACTACGCTTTATAAAATTAGATTAAAGTTTCATCAGTGTGGTATTAACTTTACTAGATATAGTTGGGAACATGAAAGATTAAATTACCGGTTACTGTTCGTCTAAAAACTTTGCTCGTAGCAAAAGATGGCTATTGGTTTGAGGTAGGTAAGGGGGCGTCCATACATTACGTGAGGCATTTAGGGGGGAGGGGGTCGAGCAAAATCTCACCAAATCTCACGTGGGGGAGAGGAGGGCTCTCGGCTAATCTCACGTATTTTTTTTACCGCAAGAAACAGTGTAACATTGCAAGAAAACTTGGTTAAATTATGTAAAACATGTTTTCCCTCTAGAATATAACTTTTGAAACATCTCACGTGAGATTAGAGGGGGAGGGAGGGGGTCGAGAAAAATCTCACGACATCTCACTAAAGGGTCGAAAAATCTCAAAAATCACCTCACGTAATTTATGGACGCCCCCTAACCCTTAACATCGCAATCACTAAAGTTATGCTCAGCGCGCCACTGCGGACCATAATACACCGGGTAGCCATGCGACGGCGACGTCGCCAGTCCGTCGCCAGAAGGGCTAGACAAGTGGCTGACGTCTACAAGCGTTCGTTCAAATCGCTACGCTTCATGTAGGGAAATGACATAAGTCACGTGATCTACATAGCAACTTGTTGTTGATCTACATAGCGACGTTTGACATTTCCATACATTGTGAAGTCTATTCTATTCGATTAGCGTTCATGCCACTTGTCTAGCCCATCAGAAGGGCTAGAAAAGTGGCTGACGTCTACAAAATCGCTACGCTTCATCTATGGAAATGACATAAGTGACGTGATCTCAAGCGTGATCTTCATAGCAACTTGTAGTTGATTTACATAGCAACGTTTGACATTTCCATACATTGTGAAGTTTATTCCATTCTATTCGATTAGCGTTCATGCCACTTGGCTAGCCCTGCAGGTGTGTTAACTCACATACATTTTAATACGAATAGTTGGCTACGGTGGCTGGCGACGTCGCCATGGCTACCCGGTGTGTTATGGCCCTACATGCAGTGAAATCCACACATTTGTTACCGCACTCACAATTCGACAATTAACTTATGAAATTGGTGGATAGATAGGAAGGCATTGTTTACCAGACGAAGAGCCGTATTGGCAATACTGACATGTTTTTAACATTATTTTCCGCGAGTGACTGAGTAGTGTGCCCATGGACTCAGTTTAGTCGGACATACTATTTTATTTAACATACCTCTGGAACAATTTTTATACGTGATGCGCAGTTGAACTTACAAAGAAACACTCTTAGGCCTGTATTAATAAATCGATCTTAAGATTGAGATCGAACTTGAGATGCTTTTTGACAGATGTTCCATACATTAAACGTCAAAACTGCATCTTAAGATCGATCTCAACTTTAAGATGCATTTATTAATACGGGCCTTAGGTATTACATTTATAAGTAGAGATCTGAATCTTATTTCTGTGGTTACCAGCCTATACTGTTATTTTTGTCTCCCGCTTTGCAACGGAGGAAAGTGGATAATCTTCCTCTAACTCCTCCTATCCTTTCTTTTGATTAAATTCTTGTAGGTTTTAAGACAACTTAGCTTTTCTCCGGGACTCGTCGAGGGTCAAACCTTGGCGTCATCGTTGGACACCATTGTCGATCCTGGCTTACAGGAGTTACAGTGGTGGGAGTGTGTGGCGGGCCTAGTTCCATAAAACACAGACAGAGAGACAACAAAGTGATGCTATAAGGGTTCAGTTTTTTCTTTTTGAGGCACGGAACGCAAAAAAAGTAGAGATTCCGAAAGGTCAAAGGTAAAACATTTTCAATTGCATTGGACATAAGTCAGCAAGTCGGTCGACCGCAACCGCTGCGCAAATAACTCCATTGCACCGCGTAATAACTATCCAGACCGAGTGGGCAGTGAAGCTGTTACACCACTACAAGCTGTAGATATATAGCTTTTTATAGATTATCAGTAAGTATAATTACGTAAAAGTCGGTCCCGGTTGTTGTCATCTAGGCAGCAGTCGTTAAGCCTTGTCAGTGACCTCGGGCGGCTTTAACAACTCTGACAACAGGTTGGCCAATCACCATATGATAAGAAGAATTACCAGTTAGTTCTGCCTAGAATTATTACTTGGAGTAGCCTATTTTTTCTGTAAGCTTTCATCTATCTTTCTGTGAGGGAAAACATCGTGAGGAAACCTACCTATCCCTCGGGATTAGGTAATAGTCAGTTCCTGTATACACGGCGACAAGGTTCACCACCTGTCACGTTGGGTTCTGACTATCTGGTGAAACGTGGGCTTTGAGTTGGTTAATACCTCCATAATGTGGTGGTGTATGGCCACTCAAGCCTCTGACTACCCCCGAATGGGGATAAAAGTCGTGACGTTACTTTCATCTATCTAGTATTAAATAAATCAATAAAAAAACTTGAGAAATGATTGGTCTCCCATACAATCTATCATCCAAAGCTGCAGTCTCGTGGAAATAGCCCTTACGATTGCCAACCTCCGGTAGGAGACGGCACTAGAAGGAGAAGAATTAGTTAACAAATTTTCAAAAAGTTATCTGAATCATAAGTAGAATAATTAACAGTTAAAATATTGCCAATATTTAAAATAATCCTGTAGATAGGATCATAAATCTCCTATTGATGTCTTCTGCATAGCATAGCATTCATAAGTAGCATGAAAATCATTGGAATATCAGGTTTAGCTTTATTGAATCCACTTCGTTGTGGAAAGGTTGCACTCTGACTGACGTCCTTCCCCATTAAGGACGTAAAAGCATGTTATAGTGTACAATTCAATGTTTTACAAGCTAGCATTTGCAAGCAGAAGCGTTAAGTAGAATGCTAACCTTGAAAGAGATGTAAGTTCTTCTTATCGTATGGTTAGCGGCTAACCTGGTGTCAGAGTTGTTCAAGCCGCCCGAAGGCCTCTGATACGGCTAAACTGCTATCGAGATGTACAGCCAGGACCGACTTTTTATGAGCCCTGCGAATTTCGAAATGCCCTGCCCATTTCGAAATGTCAATAAATGCTCACCCATTTCTGGCAAACCTTGCTAAGTGTTGCTTAACCTCCGATCTGATCGCAGCTGGTTACGAGCGATGTAAGTTCAAAAACAGGGTCACCTCTTATTCTTCGTTTCATGTGCGAATATTTTCTGAAAGAATATCACTTAGGTGCTAAACGACGAAGATACAACATAGTCAAAGTGTGAATTCAGATGTTTGAATTTCGCTGCACGTAGCCGTGGTGGTGCGCTGAACACAATTAGTGTACTAATTGCAATGTTAGAAGGTACTATATCCGTCAAAATGATACATCAATGGTTTCGCCTCTAATACATTGGAAAATACGTGGTCGTTAAAATGTGGGTGCAATTTACCCACCTCTTCCAGGAATACCGGATGGGGTATTTTCAGGAGATCTTATCATCTGTTAACCAACCAACATTTCCCCTTAATGCCGCCATGCAATTCCATTTGGAACCACAAATAGAACTAAAAGTAAAATGTAATGTAACGTCACGACTTCTATCCCCATTCGGGGATAGTCAGAGGCTTGAGTGGCCACACCACCAAATTGTGGAGGTATTAACCAACTCAAAGCCTACGTTTCACCTGATATTTAGAACCCAACGTGACAAGTGGTGAACCTTGTCGCCGTGTATACAGGAACTGACTATTACCTAATCCCGAGGGATAGGTAGGTTTCCTCACGATGTTTTCCCTCACCGTCAGTGAACTGTAAATTATGCACATAGATGAAAATTCATCCATTGGTGCATGCCCCACCAGGGATCGAACCTGGGACCTGCTGATTGCTAGCCCAACCTGTTCACCCCTAGGCTACAGTCGCCCTCAGAACTAGAACTAAAAGTTAATAAACTAAACTAAATTAAAAAAGGTACCAACTGAAAATATAACCTAACCTTACCTACCTTTCGATGTGTTGGTCATGTCATGTAAGTCATGTTATTTGAAAACTCATTTAGGGCTTCCGCAGACTAGCTACTTTTAGCATCGGCGATCGGCGATTTTGATGCTGCCTCTCGCTCGTTCGCGCTCGAAGAAACGCGACGCAGCATCGATACGTCACAAAATCGCCGGTCGCCGATGCTAAAAGTAGCTAGTCTGCGGAGGCCCTTAAACTCTGGAATAGGCCAACATTTATTGGAATGTGAACTGGACTGGACTGAATTAACTTTATTCAGATAAACTCAAAGAATGTTTGACCCGTGAATTATTCAAATCCTAAAACGTCATTCTCTCGTAGATATTTACTCGTCAGAGGTATAGACACCGAATTATCGACTTCGTAAAATATTTACATTGGAATAATTTTAATATTCCCAACTTTTGCAAAGTGGGTCGTGGAGTGGGGGGGGTGAAAAGAGAGGGGAGCTGCCGTTCATTGATATTCAGGATGGGGGGGTTCGAGTGAATTCGGGGTAGGAAACGCGTGGGCGGAGCTAGGACTTATTACTATTTTTATATCGTTGAATACTCTCTGGGTTGCGCGTTATTGAGGGTTTGCTTAGTTTTTGACGACTGTTTGGCGCAATGGTTCGAGCGTAGCTCGCACGGCTCACTGCATCGAGTTGCGGGGTTTGATTCCCGATGGAGGCAAATTTCGGAAACAGTCTCTTACCTCAGACTCTGACGAACAAATGTACAGTAGAACCCGTTTAAGACGATTTCATAGGGACCCAACCAAAAACGCGATAGGCAAAATAAAACGTGCTATTATTATGTATTTTATGTTCTAATTTCGTATATGTAGCTATTAAATTATACATTTATAAAATACATAAATACATAGTGTAATTGTAATTACTTTATTCTTACGTTACGTACGTAACGTAGAAACTGGTAACTGAAGCTCAGCAGATAACTGAGTTTGATTTATTTTTTGTGATATTTCATCAAAAACTTAAAATATCTTATTTTTTTTCTTGAAGTGACAATGCCTTTCGCTTAGTTGTAGTCATTTTGTATTTGGTAATTTATGTTTCAATTTAGCCAAATTTTGATGAAGTAAAGTATAAATATGTTGTTTTCAACCTAAATTGTAAATTCCCTCCACAATGGCTCACCGATACTATACAAAATAATGATTTTACAAATTTGGACATTAATTATTCAATAAAAAAATTAAATTCGCTACAAATGTACCACACTGTAGTTGTCATCAGCCGCATATATTTAGCAACTGTTTTTATAAGGTAGGTATTTATATCGAGTGAAGGCTACATAGAATATTGTAACTAAGTATCAAAGCACGTGTTTGTAGCGGTAAAATCAACTGTTTACTAAATTCCCGTGCAAGGCGAATGCCGATGATGGCACGCAGGGAATACTGCCTGAATTCTGATGGAATTTATTACCACGATACCTTAGAATCCTTAGATAATCAATGACGTTTTATATAAAAGACCCGACATCACGAATATTAGGCCCGTATTAATAAATTGATCTCAAGATTGAGATCGAACTTGATCGAACTTGTCAACACTGCATCTTAAGATCAATCTCAACTTTGAGATGCATTTATTAATACGGGCCTTATTGCTCTAAAATATCGCACAAAGGACATTGACAATCTATGTATGGATGTTGGACCAAGTGCTGCCCAGAATGAACACATAGTGCATTTTGTTCCATACGTCAATACTAACCTATAAACTGAAGCGCTCCAAATTCTGTTCAGGGAGTCAAGAGAAAAACAAATTTTTCGTTGTGAATTATGTATGGAAAAAATGAACTTGAAAACAAAAAATGGACTATTTGTTTATTATTATTGATATTAAACTAGGGGAGAAAAGGGGAGGCCTTTGTCCAGCAGTGAGACAGTCAATAGGTTATTAAAAAAAAAACTTGACAAAAACCTACCTAAAACCATGAAAAAATACCAGGGAGTTTTTTTTTTTAATTATTTTTTTGTTAAGTAAATTGATCTAGGAAATCATTTGGAAACACTCCCATGTCTGGGCAGCACCTGGTCCAAACCCTGTCAATCTCCTTTCAATAAAAATAAGCCATATAGGTACGCCAGACCTGGGGGGCTAACAACGCCACAAATCGATTCTGCAAGCGCAATTCATTTTTCTGATTTTCTAGCAGAATTTCCATGACATGGTCACGAATGGCATAAAATATGTGACTATTTTACAGAAGTTAAACGGAACTGCTGAAGATTCTGCTAGAAATTCAAAAGCTATTAGCCCCCTGTTAGCCCCGCTGTGAACCCCCTGTTGTTAGAAAGAGATGAATATACATCGTAGCGTTATTACTTCATCAATGCCGGCGCGCCCGCACAGCCGTGCATTCGCGACGCAGGGTGATGCGTGAGTAAGTGGTTGTCGGGCAGTTACCTTGCATTAATGTTGCCAAAATAAGCGAGGTATGTCGCATCTAAAGGTTAAATACATCTTTGTATATAATAGCTTTGTAGAATAATATCTAAATACTCAAGTTATTCAAAGAACTTGGAGACGATTATCACTTAGTCTTGCTGAACGATGAAGGTCACCACCACTGTTACTCCTGTAGGAGCCATAACACACCGGGTAGCCATGGCGACGTCGCCAGCCACCGTAGCCAACTATTCGGCGACGTAATGTAACGTCACGACTTTTATCCCCATTCGGGGGTAGTCAGAGGCTTGAGTGGCCATACGCCACCACACTGTGGAGGTATTAACCAACTCAAAGCCCACGTTTCACCAGATAGTCAGAACGTGACGGGTGGTGAACCGTGTCGCCGTGTATACAGGAACTGACTATTACCTAATCCCGATGGATAGGATGGTTTCCTCACGATGTTTTCCCACACCGTCAGCGAACTGTATAATATGCACATAGATGACAATTTATCCATTGGTGCATGCCCCACCGGGGATCGAACCTGGGACCTTCTGATTGCTAGCCCAACCTGTTCACCCCTAGGCTACAGTCGCTCGTTCGGCGACGTATCCAAACAATTTCTATTGACTGGCGACCTCGCCAGTCCGTCGCCAGGTGTGTTAACCTCCCATAAAAAAAACATTGTAAAAAAGACAAGCCCGCTGAGTTTCCTGCCGGATCTTCTCAGTCGAGGTCGCGTTTCCGATCCGGCGGTAGAATTTAAGGAAAAAAATGTAAAATGACAATTTGTAAGTGCCCCCGTAGGCCTAAACAAAATAAACGCTTTGATTTGATTGATACATTTCAATACGAATAGCTGGCTACGGTGGCTGGCGACGTCGCCATGGCTATCCAGTTTGTTATGGCCCTAAGCCAGGATCGACAATGTCGTCCAACGATGACGCCAAGGTTTGACCCTCGACGAGGCCCGGGGAAAAGCTAAGTTGCCTCGTTACCCTCATGAATTTAAAGACTGGGGTGGTAAAGCCAAGCTGTAGCCAATAGACTGCAGCTTTTGGGCTAGTTCGACCGGGGTAGTACCACCCGCTCACAGAAAAATTGAGACGCTCATAGCCAGCTGCAATCAGTATCGGTAAACGATCCCTCTTTCTTGGTACCTAATATCTTTGCGCTAATCCCACTATCCCACTTCATATTATAAATGTGAAAGTTTGGATGGATGGATGGATGTTTGTCACTCTTTCACGCCAGAACGGCTGAATGGATCTGGATGAAATTTGGCACAGATATAGATTATAGTCTGGAATAGCACATAGGCTACTTTTTATACCGATTGTATATTCCCGTGGGACAAATGCGCGGACGAAGTCGAGGCCAAAAGCTAGTTCTACTAGCTTCTGCCCGCGGCTTCGTCCGCGTCGACATTACAATCCCATAGGAACCCAACATTTTATCGGGATAAAAAGTCTATGAGCTATTCCAGACTATAATCTATCTCTGTGCCAAATTTCATCCAGATCCGTTCAGCCGTTCTGGCGTGAAAGAGTAACAAACATCCATCCACCCATCCATCGATCTAAACTTTCACATTTATATTATTAGTGGGATACTCTCTTGGTGTGAGAAGAATTACAACGAAGCACGTGCGATCCGCGTCTGGTCACGATGAGCTTCCGGAATTTCATATTACACGCTCTGAGCTGTTATGACTGGCGCAGTCTTAATGGATGGGATATGTCGCGGTGAAAGAGTCAGATCACAGTCAGATGAACGTTACTACAAAAAAATAAAAAAAAAATAATAATAATATAACGTCACGACTTTCATCCCCATTCGGGGGTAGTCAGAGGCTTGAGTGGCCATACACCACCACATTGTGGAGGTATTAACCAACTCAAAGCCCACGTTTCACAAGATAGTCAGAACCCAACGTGACAGGTGGTGAACCTTGTCGCCGTGTATACAGGAACTGACTATTACCTAATCCCTCGGGATAGGTAGGTTTCCTCACGATGTTTTCCCTCACCGTCAAAAATAAAAAAACTTTTTTTTTTTTTCTTTTTGCGGGTCACAAAGCGGTCCTTTATCAAATGCCAAAACGACTTGTATAATCAATATTTCACAAATTCCAAAAAAACTATTTTCCATCGAACCAGGACAACGTATTATGAGTACCGCTAAATTAGTTTAAATTATCTTGCTACCAGTTAGGGCTATGTGAACGTATGATTATATTACAAGTCGATAAGTAGATCTCGTGACTTATGTCATTTCCATACATGAAGCGTAGCGATTTGTAGAAACGCTTGTAGACAAGCCACTTGGCTAGTGGGGCAGGACTCTCACTCATCGTACGAAATGCAGCTGAAATAGCTGCTTTACGCCGATCTTCTGTCTCATTCTTCTTGTCGTATGGTTAGTGGCCAGCCTAGTGTCAGAGTTGTTCAAGCCGCCCGAATGTCTCTGACCGTGGCATAACAACTGCTGCCTAGATGACAACAACCGGGACCGACTTTTACGTGCACGGAGACGCTCACTTCAAATACCACTAAATGCTGCTTTACCTCCGATCGCTTACCGAGCAGTGATTGCACCTGGCTTTTAAGGCCTTATTTACTTGTTGGTAATGAAAACCATAACTTTAAACCCGTAATTCTGAAGAATTACGGGATTATGTTGATTATATAAAGTTATGCTTTTCATTAATTAATTATTTTTATTTAAAGTTAAACTCTGCAACTCTCTCTCTCTCTCTCTCTCTCTCTCTCTCTCTCACTCTCTCTCTTTTTTTTGCAACTCTGCTGTAAACAGCAGAGTTGCAAAAAAACAGGAATATTAAAATGAAAACTGTTTAAAACGTGTTTAAAACATTGATTTAAATCAGAAGGAATAAATCACCGTGTTTAAAACAAGGTGATTTTTTTGTAACAACCCTGCTTTACAGAGTAGGCAGATAATCCTTCTACAAATTGCTTGAATGAAATTCCTAACAGAAAGGCATATCGACGCTTGAAAGGCAATCCTGACTAAGCGACATTAGGTGAACTTTACAGGAGAGTGATTTAAAGTTTTAATTTTTACAAAAAAAATCATATAAATTTTATAAATAGTCGTATTAAAATAATTTCAATAGCTTTGGAAATCTTATTTTTTTAAGCTATTGAAGATATTGGATTAACGTACCAGACACTTTTAATTTAAGAAATTTATGTCGCTTATATAAAAGTTACCTCTATTTAAAAACAAGTAAAACTATCTATGCTATCACTGTAAGATTAGCGGTAACAGGTAAATATAAGTAAACTCGTACATTTTTAAATTTAGTTATGGGAATAATCATCTAAGGAAATCTAAATATTTAAATTATATCAAGTAAAGTTCTCTAAGCGTTATCGAATAGTTTACATGATCGCGGAATATATAACTTATGAAGACGTTGACACCCAAACTCTCCCTTCGTAACCGACGTTCAACCATAATGTCCTCAACTAACATACTATAATAAAAGTAATTAAAGACTGAAAATTAGAAATAAATAGAATTTAAACATTCATTGAAAAAAATAAACACAATTACTTATACAGAAAAGACAAATAAGACTTCAAGATAAGTTTATCTTACGTGACGACAGACGAGAGCTATTATTTAAGTGCACAAATATGGTCTAATCACACCTTATTCCTGGGGGCTTACCACGACCTCTTATCGCGATTCAATTATAGGAACGTTTTAACGTTTTAGCGACTTTTTGTGCAATAACGTACCTTATTGTCATGACAATAAGAAACGTCATTGCACAAAAAGTCGCTGAAATGTTAAAACAATACTGCTATAAAAGGTGGTGGTAGGGCCCCTGCACTTATTAATAGCTCTTGTCAGTTCTCATCCCGCGGTATTGTGACTATCTTATTATTTGTAACATCAAAACAACACAGTCAGTCATATTTAATATCTTCATCATAATCATTTCAGCCAAAAGACGTCCATTGTTGAACAATGGACGTCGGACGGAACATTGATGTTACATCAAAACAACACAGTCAGTCATATTTAATTTCTTCATCATAATCATTTCAGCCAAAAGACGTCCATTGTTGAACATAGGCCTCCCCCAAAGTTTTTGCCACTTGCTGTGCCACTTGCATCCAGTAGTTTCCCGCGACCTTCACTAGGTCGTCGGTCCACCTTGTGGGGGGGCTACCCACGCTGCATCTACCGGACTCTTAGACCATATACATCCATGACCGGACTCGGTTCTTCGGACTATGTGCCCCGCCCACTGCTACTTCAGCCTAATGATTCGCAACGCTATGTCGGTGAACTTGGTGTGTCTACGTATCTCCTCATTTCTGATTCGATCTCGTGACGTGAAGAAACTCCAAGCATAGCCTTCTCCGTAGCTCTGTGAGTGAACTTGAGCCTTCTTATGAGGCCCACTGCAGTTCTTTTCAGTGCCATAAGTCATCACTGGTAACACACATTGGTTAAAGACTTTTGCCTTTAAGTACTGAGGTAGTTTTGAGGCGAAAACGTTTTGTAACTTCCTGAACGCTGCCCAGCCGAGTTGGATTCGACGACTGACCTCTCTTTCGAAGTTCGGGCAACCTAAACGGACTGTTTGCCCTAGGAAGACGTATACGCACAATATCGTTGGCAAATCGAAGGTGAGTCATGTACTCGCCATTTATGTTGATTTCAAACCCCTGCCATTCCCGGAGTCTGAAAGCATCTTCCAATGCATCGGTTAACAGTTTCGGATTATTTACGTCTCCCTGTCTGACTCCTCGCTGCAGTGGAATTGCCCCCGTGCACTGTTTCTATACTCGGACTGACATAGTGGCGTTACTGTACAAGAACTACAACACTTCGATGTACCAGTAGTCAATGGGACACTGCTGGAGTGATTGTAGTACCGCCCATGTTTCGATCGAATCGAAGGCTTTTTCATAGTCCACTAATGCGTAGCAAAGTGGTACTCCTCGGTTTTCTGTATAACCTACCACAGCGTATGGATGTGGTCTATGGTGTTGAAGGCTTTTCGGAAACCGGCTTGTTCAGGAGGCTGGAAGTCATCGAACCTGCGCGCCAGTCGGTTCATACCTTTTTTGAAGAAAAGTATCACCACGCTTCCATTCCATGCTTCTGGCGTAACACTCTCGAGGATGACGGAATTAAACAGCCTCTGTAGGACTCGAAGTACCGGTGTTCCACCAGCTTTCAGAAGTTCTGTGGTAATGCCGTCCTCCCCTGGCGCCTTGTTGTTCTTGAGCTGTTTGAGGGCCATTCTTAGCTCATACAAGCTGATATCCGGGATATCTTCAGTGAAATGTCGGGTCAGTGTGGCTCTAGGGTCTTTAGACACACCAGTAACAGGTTTAGCTACCGAGGAGTACAACTGTCCATAAAACGTCTCAACCTCTCTCAATACCCCTGCCTTGGTCGAGGCTATGCCACCATTCTCGGTTTTCAGCTTCGTCAACCGGCTTTGCCCAATAGATGCAGCTCTTGTGAATACTTTGGAGCTTTTGTTCCGCTCTATCGTATCCTTAATACAATTTTTATTAAAGTTACACATGTCATGACGTCGCAAGGACTTCCATATCTATCTATTGAGCTGCTTATATGCGTCGACATCATCCGAAGACTGTAGCATTATGGAGCGTTGGTCAGCCGTGAGGTTGAGAGTATGGCTGGAGAGCTTTTGCGGACTATTTGTCCGGCGAGTTTTAATGTACTTAGACCCTACTGTTTGGACAGTGTCCACTAACCTATTATTTATTTCGTCCATTGAGGCGCAGCTCTCTAGGCTTTCGAAGCAATTTTTTAGTTTGTTGAAAGCTCTCGGGGTTTTGGATCTGAGAAGCATCAGGTCGGAGCATAGACTTCATCAGACGAGACCTTTCCAACTTGGAATTTATATCCAGTGTCTCTCACCATTTGGTGATCACTTTCGGTTTCCACCTTATGAATCACGGAGACATCATTGAATTTTTGTCTCTTATTGGTAATGATATAGTCTATCTCATTTTTTCTCATCTTCTATAATCAACTTTTAAACAAACCAAAAATAAACTTACATGAAGTTGTTTTAAAATAAGTAAGTAAAAAATAATGTTAAACAAAATGCTGTTTTGAAGTAATTTGATTGGATACTCACCATTACTAAGCGAAATGCGCTGCAAAATTATAAAAATCCGTGTCGCACGTCCACCGTAACCGACACCTCGCGCCCAAACGTCGACCTGCCGATACGTATTACGCGAGGTCACGCGCATACGCAAGCGACGCCATTCGGACAAGTGAAGTTATAAGCGACTAACAAAAACATATGTTGCGTTCAGGTAAAAATATCTAAGCGACAGTCACAACCATCTCATGAAGTCGGCTAAGGTTATCTAACCACCGTCAATAAAATTTGAAGTTATCAAGTAAAATTATCTAAGGCTGAACAAACATTGATTATATTATACAGGTAAAAGTATCTAAGCGACGATATTCTTCTATTTTATTTCAAGTTAAATTGTATAAGTAAATTTACGGTAAAATACTAAATCAGGTTAAATTATCCAACCACATCAATAAAAGGTACTTCAGCCCTGGTTAAAATATATAAACGTCATAAGTTATAATTGCTTAAGTAAGTAAAAACTACTAAATGAATTTAAAAGTTTTTTTTATTACAAGTAAAAAGGAGTAAAAGCCAAACAGTAGAACAGTCAATGTCCTAACCGCCGGCAGTCCAAAAAATCTTAATTTTTTTGTCGCTAAGTGAGCACAAAAATGTGAAATTGATTGAAATCACGCTATAACTAAGCGACAGTAAAACTCGTCGTAGAGCTATGGGACCCAGACCAAACGACGTAGAAAAATTTTGCGGTTCGAATGGTATATATAACTCAATATCGGCATATATGTCGCTTAGTCAGGATTGCCTTTCAAGCGTCGATATATATCAAAGGTGACGCTGTTCACCTTTGCAATAATGCAATAAATAAGATAACAATAGCTCAAGTTAAACGTACCTACAATATATTAGAGGTATAATTTTAAGGTGCTGTGAGAGACTTTAGTACGTTTTTTTATACTTGTCCTATTTGGTAAGCAAAGATGGCGTCCAGCGGGGCGATTGCGTAACTTTTTGTCAATGATTCAACTGGTTTCGTATATAATTGACACAGGATGAACGAAGCCAATTGAAACATTGACAAAAAAGTTACGCAATCGCCCCTCTGGACGCCATCTTTGCTTTCCAAATAGGACAAGTATAAAAAAACGTACTATAGTAGGTACTGCTTTAAGGCTATTCATTCACGGCGCTACTCAAAAGAAACGGAACCGGTTAGTAATTAAAATTGCTAACTAATTAGTAACGCTTGTCGCGTGTGATTCGTCCGCGCGCTAAGGGACGCAATCGGTTAGGAACTCCCCAAGCTCCATACAAATAAAAACAAAACACAATCACGCAAGTACGCGGTGTTTTAGGTTTCTCGAAATTAGTCACGCAGGACCAGTAGGCCTACTCGCTTTCAAACGAAAACGAAATTTCGGACGAAATTCACGTATTTCCTACTACATTTCTCATTGATTCCGACATTTCTTACGAACTAAAATTGTTTGACGTTTAGATTCGACGACGATGAAGACGTCAAACTATTTTAGTTCGTAAGAAATGTCGGAATCAATGAGAAATGAACGCGAATTTCGTCCGAAATTTCGTTTTCGTTTGTAAGCGAGTAGGCCCCCTGTATGTGAAGTCGCGTGCTACTAATTACTAATTGATTACTTACCAGTTTCTTTTGAGTAGCGTCGTTTACGTGCTACATTTTAGCATTCTAAGTAGCAACTCATTAGTAATTTAATTTAAAAACATTCGGTATGTCACTATAGATTTTATACATCTTTGCCTAACTTTTTAAGTGGCAGTTTTGATCGCCATACCAATTTCATTGCTGATTCCTTCAAGCCGTCTCATAAAACTTAAGCGACAGTGAACAATAGGTCTAAGCGACCTCAGAACTTGGCATAAGCGCCCTTGAGTAGGGCGAGCGGGGATGACGTCGCTACCCGCCTCACAATTCCCCTGAGCAAACTCCGACATATTGTGATCATGAATAAATTTAATCAACTAAACCGGGGTTGCAGGAAATGTCAGCAATATGTAGATTGAATAACTATTTCTTGAACATTTTATAGGTAATCAATATTCGCTGAGTATCAATTAAATAATTAATCGGACGCAATAAATTTACGGCAATTTCTAAATGTACTTTTTAAAATGTATCCCCCTCCTTTTTAGAGTTCTGTACCCAAAGGTTGCCAACGGGACCCTATTACTAAGCCTAGGCTGTATCTCACGAGCCGTAATATGTAGAGAGTTTTAATTTTCACAGAATGTGTATGTCTGTAGCCGCTACAACAACAAATACAAGAAACTTGATATTTTTGACGTTTTTATTCTACGGTGGTACGGAACCCTTTATGTGCGAGTCTGACACGCACTTAACCCGGTTTTTTTATAATAATAATTTATAAATCATTTAACTCATTAGAATAGGTAAAAAATACAGAAACTAGATAGTTTGTGTATTTTTTAAAATATCTCTCAAAAATTAATAGCTTCTCTTTTTGTTTCCACCCTGTAAACCATTTAGAGATAATAGAGAGATATAAGAATAGAAAGAGTGGGGAAGGCATGCCATTTCTGATTACGCGACTCCATCTTCAAGCATCACGTGGCCACTGCTGGGCAGAGATGCCCACACATCACCAAGCTCAACCACGTGCCTCCCACTTAAAAACTGACGTAATTTAACCAGAAATAACTAACAGAAATAACTTATTAAACTCAATGTCGTGGAAGGTTTGTATTTTAAAACCGTCTAAGTGCTTGCCGAGCCAGAACTATTTAGACTTACATAAAAAGCGTGCCAAAAATCCGCCATATAAAATTTTAAAAATCCAGTAAATCTGCTAAATAAATATAAAAATCGAATCCGAATGGCCGTTTTTCGATTACACGGCACGGCACCGGCGACGGCACAGTGACAGCTATTTGCGGGGTTTTCATTGGTCAGTAACCAATGACAACGGGTCACTGACCAATGAAAAAGCTGCCGCCATGCCGTCGCCGGTGCCGTGCCGTGTAATGTGAAAACAGCCAATAAAAAATCCAGTGACGTGACGGATGAATGGACTGACAGACATACTGACATACAGACGGACAGACGGTCGGACAGACAGATGGATATGACGAAACCGAAACTATAAGGATTACTTAGTACCATGGAAACTTAATACAACCAATCCATAACCAATTATTGTGCAAATAATAATAATAACGTGGGACATTTTTGTACACACGGTTACCTGATCCCAAACTAAGCAGAACTTGTACTATGGAAACCAGATAAATGATATTACTACATATACTACTTTTTTATTTATACACCCAGACTCCAGACATACAGACATGTTCATGCACACAAATGCATGTCCCGGGTAGGAATCGAACCTACGACCTGCAGCGTGAAAGGCGCCATCACGCCAACCACGCTAACGGGCCCGTCAATTTCAAATTATCTCTACTAGCGCCCACATTCTCTCTGTTTCCAGATAAAAGAGGGCTTAGTACATACTTAGGATAGGGATGACCCTTCTTGATGGCTTCTTGGGCCCTTCCTAGAAGCATTTAGCTTCTAAACGTCAGACTAAAGGTTAGATTTCGATGAAGAAGTAGATATAGATCGGATTTCAGCCTTTTGATAGGCATTTCAAAGAAATGAAAAATGTTTATGTACAAAGGCGATATTTTAGACAAGGTTTATTTATTTTATTTTATACTTTATGGTGCTATTATGGTGCTAATGAATATAAAGGTACCTATGTGTTTCAGCAACATAACTTTAAAAAAAACCGGCCAAGTGCGTGTCAGACTCGCACATAGAGGGTTCCGTACCAAACACCGTATAAATTTTATTGAAATTCTTCTTTGAAAATGTTCGTTTACACATATGCGACTAGATGGCGCCACTGTCGCTTAAAAGTTAAATAATTAGTAAAAAATGTAGTTTTACGATATTTTTATTCAACTATTTATGTAAAAGCTATTATAATGATCACTAATGGTAAAAATATAAGTTTTCCCTACTTATATATGTCGGCACAGCGACTTTTAAAAAGTATTGAAACGATCGAAATGGGACGAAAGCGCCATCTGTAGGCGTTTGGACAGAGTCCACTTGCATAGACCGGCATCGGCGGAGAGCACAGTACGCTTTGCACCGCCGAGCAGTCGAGTCGCGCGATTGGAAACTGTCATCGTGCCATTTCAATATCTTATTAGTCATCTTTATACCCACTGAATGCCCACAATCCGAAAAAACGACGGCCCCATCATTCTTTCTTCGACATCAGAAGTAAGATCGAACGATGGCTCAAACCGTTGATGATCGCGTAGAAATTTAAATGATGGCAGTTTCTTCAGTTTCCAAGTCGTAGTGCTAATTATCGTTGATTTTAAAAATTAAAAGTGCCACGTGTTTGAACAATGACAATGAAAAAATAGCGGTGCACAGTAGACATTATGCGATTCGCTAAGTCGAAACGGACGTTTGAATTATTGTGTGTGAAGTGTTCAAAGTGTTTTGTGTGGTGATACGGTGCTACGTGAAAGCGGATGGCTGCGACGACGCGAGTATCGACAGACGGTGTGGCAGTCAACGGCGCAGAGCGGCATCGGGACGGCGATGGTGGTCGCAGGTTTGCATGGAGCAGAATCCGGTGAGTCGAACCATGTTTATTTGGTACCCGTGTTCTATAGAGAGGGTACACGCGGTACATGCTATAACATTGACAGAGAAAGTGCGGGTGTGCGTGATATTGCTATTTGGATTGAAGAGTGGACGAAGTTTTCTGCCTACCCTCAATTTACTCTGGTCAATGTTGCTATGTGATTTTGTTTTGTTGCGGATATTATTTTACGATTGCAGGCGGACTATTTTGCTAATGTGATCGAAGTTTGAGTTCCTAATTTTATTACGGCAGTGTCACGTTTTTAGAAGCTTTGTGTAAAGGACTATCTTTGCGCGACGTCAATTCAATTCAATTCTTTATTTGCGTAATATGGGTTTACAGAAGATGTTGCATTTTAAGTTGTTTCACCATATACAGCTTCAAGCATGCAAAAATTTAAAATTTCAATCTAATAATAAAAAATAACATTAGCCACAGGAACTATTACCACAATTAACGCAATAAAGTTATTTGAATTTTGGGTCAGTGTATATCCTTAGGGGCGCTATTAGGTTTAGGTTTATGTTTTGGTTTAGGTTTATTCTTAGGTATGAGTATAAGGGTGGCGAAAATGTCACGGGTCGACTTTGACCTCGAATGACCTTTAATCCCGCATGACCTTTGACCTCGAGTAACCTTACTAATACTACCTTAATAACTCCAAAACGGCTATAGGCACAAATTTAAAAATTTCGGTTTTACGCCTACGCCTACGAATGGCAGGAAGATGCATTCGGTCCGAGTGACTGCATACTACATAAGGCACTAAATACAACAAAAAGTCCAAACCCTTTCATTAGTGTCCATTTGTCTCGTCAGTCTTACTATAGCAATAATTGGTTAAATGGCTAACTAGTTAGTTAACTAGGGAATCGGAATTCACGAATATACCTATGATCTTGCTGCCGTAACGTTACCGCAGCAGTGTGGTTTTTTCCTGCTGGTCCAATCAAAATCTGAATAATTCAGATAATTAGTGCTCCATGTCGTGTAATTGTGGCGAAAATTTTAAATTTGTGCCCCCCAAGGTTTCAGAGTTATTTCAAATCTTGCTGGCGTAACGTTTTGCGAATTCCTGTATCTCAAAAACTGTTTGGCACACAATCATGATTTTTCATACACACATAAGTGTTAATTTGTGCCCATTTGTGACAGTTTCATATTTCAATATATCAGAAAGGTTCGGGTGTTATAAGATTTTTCCTAAATAACTAAAATAGCTCCTAGCTCTTAAACTGGGAAACCTAGAAACCAAATGTTAGTGCTAGCTTGTATTTCTTATTGATCCTAAGCATTTCTATAATGATTGTAAGCCTACTCCAAGGAATTTACGATTTATTACGATTTATTGCTATCTCGTGGTGAAATTACTTAAACCCTAAATACACTAGTTTCTTATGTTCCGATTACTTTTATTAATATACAAAAATTAGTGCCCTACTTCAAATATACGTGTACCAATCAGCTCTGTAAACCTTATAATTAAATGAAGTCGGTTAAATATTATTAATAAATAACCATCACGAAGCGCTTTCGGTGGTTAACTGACGGAATTGGAATGTATAGAAACAAGCGAACGCTCCGTACTTCAAGCCATCCTATTTCAACTGACAGCGTTGTAATGAGTACAGACGCGTACATAATACTTTGGAGTGTATTTATAAACTATTAAATAAGGTAAATAAATGTATAATCACAGGGTATGCTAAATTTGAATATGAAGGTACCTTACTTAATATTCCTTTTTAACCGACTTCAAAAAAGGAGGAGGTTCTATGTTGGACTGTATGTATGTTCACCGATTTCTCCGGCATTTATGAACCGATTTGAAAAATTATTTTGCTGTTCGGTAGATCGTAGCTCCAAGTTGGTCCCATAAACCTGGAGCACTAAAAAGCCTGAAATAATATTTCTATTACCACCACTGCCTACCCCTTCGGGAAAATCAGGTAGGCGTATCCGAAGGGGTAGGCAGTGGTGGTAATAGAAATATTATTTCAGGCTTTTTAGTGCTTCAGATTTTTTTGAAGTCTGTTTTTATTTTTTTATAAAAATAATTTTATTCCATGATTTTTAGTGGCGCCATACAAACTTTATCACCCCAAATTACCCCTTTGGGCGGTGAATTTTACAAGATTCCAAAATAAAAATTTCTTAATTTATTATATGGAGTATACATACTATGTTTCAAGTCAATCGGACACAAATATATTTTTCTACCGTACTTCTACCTCTAGTTTCCCCCTTTGGGGGTTGATTTCCGAAATGATTTTTTTACGGGACCAAAACGACTTAGTCATCTACCAAATAACAGTTTAAAAAGAAAAATTGGTTCATAAACGTCAGAGATAAACGGTAACTCTCCATACAAACTTAACACGTCGTTTTACCCCATTGGGGGGCGATTTTTCCAAAATCCTGAAACATGAGTTTCATTATTTTTTATGCAAAATATATATACATTAAATTTCAAGTCATTCGGACAAGATTTTTTTTTCAGACGACCTACACCCCCCAAAATTACCCCCTTAGGGTTGGGTCAATGTATATCCTTAGGGGCGCTATTAGGTTCAGGTCTAGGTTTAGGTTTGAGTAGGAGGGTGGGGAGAAGGACACGAGACGACTTTGAATTCGAATGACCTTTGACCTTTGACCTTTAACCCGAATGACCTTTGACCTCAAGTAGACTTTGTTATCGAATGTCATTTGACCACGAATGAACTTAACATTTGACCTTGACCTTGAATGACCTTTTATCCCAAGGTCACGGACCAAGGCCATGTGGTTTTTAAAATAACTGTAACTGGTTATATTTGGCTCTGGTCTTTGGTTGTGGTCACTGTTCTAAGCTGACCTAACCGAACGTGTCCAAGCATGTAGCAAGTTTTTTTTTTTTATAAGGTTTTATTCCTGCTAATGGATACAGGAGAGCTAGTTTTGTTTTAATCTAGGTGCTTTGTGTTTCATTGGGTTCGAGTATCTTTTGTGAGAGAGTTGATGCGGGTCTTTTATTAATGGGTTCACGGATAAATTGATTATGTTTTGTTGATGCTTTTTAGTTTTTTAATTACGTGGGTGGTGAATTTTAAAAATGAGTTTATGGTCTGTTCTTTTCTGGTTAGTTCTTTTAATTGGTATGGGTCATTGTTGTGAAATTGTGAGATCATTTCGTGTTCCAATCTAGCGATTGCGAAGATTGGACACTGCTTCAGTATGTGGTTCATGGACTGGGTTGTGGTATTGTCGCAGGGACAGGTGTCCGTGTCCGTTATTTTAAATCTGTGTAAATATTCTTTGTGGTATCCGTGGTTTGTTAGGATCTGGGTGAGCTCGAAGGTCAGAGGAACCCGTGATAGAAATTCTCTGATTTCCTCCGAGCTCGAGAACCACTTTGTGAGTTGCGTCGTTGCTAATTCTTCAGAGTCCGTTTTTTCTTTAGTACTTCGTTTTATATTGTGTTTCCCGATATCTTACGCCAAACACAATATAAAACGAAGTACTAAAGAAAAAACGGACTCTGAAGAATTAGCAACGACGCAACTCACAAAGTGGTTCTCGAGCTCGGAGGAAATCAGAGAATTTCTATCACGGGTTCCTCTGACCTTCGAGCTCACCCAGATCCTAACAAACCACGGATACCACAAAGAATATTTACACAGATTTAAAATAACGGACACGGACACCTGTCCCTGCGACAATACCACAACCCAGTCCATGAACCACATACTGAAGCAGTGTCCAATCTTTGCAATCGCTAGATTGGAACACGAAATGATCTCACAATTTCACAACAATGACCCATACCAATTAAAAGAACTAACCAGAAAAGAACAGACCATAAACTCATTTTTAAAATTCACCACCCACGTAATTAAAAAACTAAAAAGCATCAACAAAACATAATCAATTTATCCGTGAACCCATTAATAAAAGACCCGCATCAACTCTCTCACAAAAGATACTCGAACCCAATGAAACACAAAGCACCTAGATTAAAACAAAACTAGCTCTCCTGTATCCATTAGCAGGAATAAAACCTTATAAAAAAAAAAAAACTTGCTACATGCTTGGACACGTTCGGTTAGGTCAGCTTAGAACAGTGACCACAACCAAAGACCAGAGCCAAATATAACCAGTTACAGTTATTTTAAAAACCACATGGCCTTGGTCCGTGACCTTGGGATAAAAGGTCATTCAAGGTCAAGGTCAAATGTTAAGTTCATTCGTGGTCAAATGACATTCGATAACAAAGTCTACTTGAGGTCAAAGGTCATTCGGGTTAAAGGTCAAAGGTCAAAGGTCATTCGAATTCAAAGTCGTCTCGTGTCCTTCTCCCCACCCTCCTACTCAAACCTAAACCTAGACCTGAACCTAATAGCGCCCCTAAGGATATACATTGACCCAACCCTAAGGGGGTAATTTTGGGGGGTGTAGGTCGTCTGAAAAAAAAATCTTGTCCGAATGACTTGAAATTTAATGTATATATATTTTGCATAAAAAATAATGAAACTCATGTTTCAGGATTTTGGAAAAATCGCCCCCCAATGGGGTAAAACGACGTGTTAAGTTTGTATGGAGAGTTACCGTTTATCTCTGACGTTTATGAACCAATTTTTCTTTTTAAACTGTTATTTGGTAGATGACTAAGTCGTTTTGGTCCCGTAAAAAAATCATTTCGGAAATCAACCCCCAAAGGGGGAAACTAGAGGTAGAAGTACGGTAGAAAAATATATTTGTGTCCGATTGACTTGAAACATAGTATGTATACTCCATATAATAAATTAAGAAATTTTTATTTTGGAATCTTGTAAAATTCACCGCCCAAAGGGGTAATTTGGGGTGATAAAGTTTGTATGGCGCCACTAAAAATCATGGAATAAAATTATTTTTATAAAAAAATAAAAACAGACTTCAAATAAATCTGAAGCACTAAAAAGCCTGAAATAATATTTCTATTACCACCACTGCCTACCCCTTCGGATACGCCTACCTGATTTTCCCGAAGGGGTAGGCAGTGGTGGTAATAGAAATATTATTTCAGGCTTTTTAGTGCTCCAGGTTTATGGGACCAACTTGGAGCTACGATCTACCGAACAGCAAAATAATTTTTCAAATCGGTTCATAAATGCCGGAGAAATCGGTGAACATACATACAGTCCAACATAGAACCTCCTCCTTTTTTGAAGTCGGTTAAAAAGGAATATTAAGTAAGGTACCTTCATATTCAAATTTAGCATACCCTGTGATTATACATTTATTTACCTTATTTAATAGTTTATAAATACACTCCAAAGTATTATGTACGCGTCTGTACTCATTACAACGCTGTCAGTTGAAATAGGATGGCTTGAAGTACGGAGCGTTCGCTTGTTTCTATACATTCCAATTCCGTCAGTTAACCACCGAAAGCGCTTCGTGATGGTTATTTATTAATAATATTTAACCGACTTCATTTAATTATAAGGTTTACAGAGCTGATTGGTACACGTATATTTGAAGTAGGGCACTAATTTTTGTATATTAATAAAAGTAATCGGAACATAAGAAACTAGTGTATTTAGGGTTTAAGTAATTTCACCGCGAGATAGCAATAAATCGTAATAAATCGTAAATTCCTTGGAGTAGGCTTACAATCATTATAGAAATGCTTAGGATCAATAAGAAATACAGTGTAAATATTCTTTGTGGTATCCGTGGTTTGTTAGGATCTGGGTGAGCTCGAAGGTCAGAGGAACCCGTGATAGAAATTCTCTGATTTCCTCCGAGCTCGAGAACCACTTTGTGAGTTGCGTCGTTGCTAATTCTTCAGAGTCCGTTTTTTCTTTAGTACTTCGTTTTATATTGTGTTTGGCGTAAGATATCGGGAAACAGTTGGAGGTTGTGGCTATTCTGCTTTGTGCTGCTTCTTTTGCTATTGAGTCTGCGTGTTCATTACCAGGGATTCCTACGTGTGATTTGACCCAGAGGAATTTAACTGATATGGATGGTTGTTGCGACTTTAATGTGTGTAGTAATTTATGAATTGTGTTTATTGTGGGATCTGGGTTATTTCTATCTTGGAGGGCTTTCAGTGCTGATAAGCTGTCGGTGGCAATTACGGTGTCTTTTTTGTGTTTATATTGTGTTAACCATTGTAGTCCGGATTCTATTGCTTTTAATTCTGAAATAAATACTGTGTTTGTGCTATTGAGTTTAAGTTTTTTGGTTATTGTGTTTCCGTTAGGTAGGTAAACTACTGTTCCAGAACCGGTGTCTCCATTTTCCTGTTTGCTTCCATCTGTGTAAATTTTTATGGGTATGTTGCTTGTGTAGGTATTGACTTCTTCTGTGTTGTTCGCTTCTTGGTATGTTATGGACTGTCTATGTGCTGGGTGGAGTTTGTCTTTAATTTCGGTTTTCTTTCTTAACGGGATGTCATCAGGCAGTTCTTTGTACGTTCCAGTAGTTTTGGTATCGTGGATTTCTTGGGCTTCTTCAACAACGAGGTGGAGTGGTGTGAATTGAGCAAGCATTATTGAAGATACTGCTGAAACTGTGCGGAAGGCGCGTATGCTTCTTATGGCAAATTGTCTTTGTAGTGATCTTAGTGCTTTTCTGACACATTGGTATTTAGTAGCTCTTCCCCAAATTCCTGCGGCGTATATTAACATAGGCTGTATGACCTGTTTGTAGATGGTTGCGGCATTTTGGGGGTGTGCGCCCCATGTTGGTTTTATGAAGAGAGCTAGTTTTTTGTATAATTTTGTGGCTTTGGCTATTACGTAATTGCAATGTTTTATGAAGTGGAGTTTTTCATCAATAATTACACCAAGTAATTTTATTTCCGGCGAGAATGGGATCTGAATGTTGTCCATGATTATTTTAATAGATTTGCTTTTGGGTGTAAATGCTATTGCTGTGGTTTTGTTCGGTCCGAATACGAGTTTAGCTTCCGTCCCCCATTGTGAGATGGTCTTCAGGAGTGAGTTCGTAAGGGTTTCTACTTGTTCTTCCGTTTTTCCGCGAGTTAATAGGAGGACGTCGTCTGCGTATGCTTGTATATGCGCATCTGCGGGCAGTTCTATTTCAAGTAGTTCGTCTAGGATTATATTCCAAAATAGCGGTCCGCATACTGAGCCTTGTATGCAGCCTTTGGTGAGTCGTTTTTCTGCAGTGCCGTTTCCATATTGGAGTGTAGCGGTTCGGTCTTGGATGTAGCTTTTAATAATATTGTAGATATTTTTGGGACAGCTGGTTTTCCTGAGTCTGTGTAGGAGTAGTGGCCACCATGCATTATCAAATGCTGATTTGATGTCTAGCGACACCGCTATGATTTGTTTCTTTTGGATTTTTGATTCTTCGATAAAGTCTATTGTTGTTTGGAGGGCATCAGTGGTGGACTTTTGCTCTTTGAAGCCGTATTGTTTTTTGTTGTTATGATCAGTTACTTCTAAGTGATATGATAATCTTTTAGCAATCAGTTTTTCGAGTAATTTCCCGAATACTTGAATGAGGCCAATAGGTCGATATGATGACATGTCGCTTGTGTCAGATTTGTTCGGTTTGGGTATGATGATGATTACAGCTTGTTTCCAGCTTCTTGGGAAATGTCCTATTTTCAAGCATCGGTTTAGTAAGTTAGTGAATTGAGTGGGAATAACATTAAATGCTTCGAGGCATATGTCGGAGGTAAGGTGGTCTAGACCGGGGGCTTTATTAGGGTTCATGTTGGCTAGGTTATTTTCTATTTCTTCTGTGGTAAACGGTGGGTCGTCTTGTGTATCAATATTGTCGTCGGATTGTCTTCTCATGTCTGTTTGTCTTGTGGTTCAGTGAGTTACGTCCGCAGTGTGGTTTTTTCCTGCTGGTCTAATCAAAATTTGAATGATACAGATAATTAGTGCTCCATCTCGTGTAAATGTGCCGAAAATTTTAAATTTGTGCCTATAGCCGTTTTGGAGTTATTCACGAATATATGATCTTGCTGGCGTAACGTTACCGCAGCAGTGTGGTTTTTTCCTGCTGGTCTAATCAACATTTGAATGATACAGATAATTAGTGCTTCATGTCGTGTAAATGTGCCGAAATTTTTAAATTTGTGCCCCCTAAGGTTTCAGAGTTATTTCAAATCTTGCTGGCGTAACGTTTTGCGAATTCCTGTATCTCAAAAACTGTTTGGCACACAATCATGATTTTTCGTACACACATTAGTGTTAATTTGTGCCCATTTGTGACAGTTTCATATTTCAATAAATCAGAAAGATTCGGGTGTTATAATATTTTTCCTAAAAAAACTAAAATAGCTCCTAGCTCTTAAACTGGGAAACCTAGAAACCAAATGTTAGTGCTAGCTTGTATTTCTTATGGATCCTAAGCATTTCTATAATGATCGTAAGCCTACTCCAAGGAATTTACGATTTATTACGATTTTATTGCTATCTCGCGGTGAAATAATTTAAACCCTAAATACACTAGTTTCGTATGTTCCGATTACTTTTATTAATATACAAAAATTAGTGCCCTACTTCAAATATACGTGTATGAAATATCAGCTCTGTAAACCTTATAATTAAAATATTATTAATAAATAACCATCACGAAGCGCTTTCGGTGGTTAACTGACGGAATTGGAATGTATAGAAACAAGCGAACGCTCCGTACTTCAAGCCATCCTATTTCAATTGACAGCGTTGTAATGAGTACAGACGCGTACATAATACTTAGGAGTGTATTTATAAACTATTAAATAAGGTAAATAAATGTATAATCACAGGGTATGCTGAATTTAAATATGTAGGTACCTTCCTTAATATTCATTTTATGTTTCGTGTAGCTAAATGAGCTTTAACTAATAACACACAACAACAGTAAAAGTATCTTCATTTATATATTTCTAGAGATAAAAAATCTACGCTTATAAACAGCAATACGACTTTGAAAAATAATATCCATTCTTTAACTCGAAATCATTCACCATCATCGAGATATAAAACGAATGAACACTTTAAACAAACAAAACATTACTTCATTGACACAACATCAAAATATAAAAATAATAAAGGTACTCACATTAAACAAAAAAAAATATCTTGATATTAGAAATAATAAAAAAAAACTTATGGTAGTAGCACAGTACAAACAGTGAGCGGACGAAGGGGTCTAGACAGGGGGCAAGGGTAGGAAGTCGAGTTTAACCATTACAAAGAAAATATAAAAATAAATATTACTCACTACAGAACTGTTAGCACACAGCCAATTTATTGTATACATTTAAGATGGTAGGCGGTATGTATCGGGCGGCAGCATTTTTCAACTCATTTTATTTGGTCGGTTAACCATTGAAAGTTTGTCATGGTGTTTTTTATTAATTATTTTATAATTATAAGGTTTACAGAGCTGATATTTCGTACACTTATATTTGAAGTAGGGCACTAATTATTGTATATTAATAAAAGTAATCGGAACATAAGAAACTCGTGTATTTAGGGTTTCAATAATTTCACCGCAAGATAGCAATAAAATCATAATAAATCGTAAATTCCTTGGAGTAGGCTTACGATCATTATAAAAATGCTTAGGATCAATAAGAAATACAAGCTAGCACTAACATTTGGTTTCTAGGTTTCCCAGTTTAAGAGCTAGGAGCTATTTTAGTTTTTATAGGAAAAATATTATAACACCCGAACCTTTCTGATTTATTGAAATATGAAACTGTCACAAATGGGCACAAATTAACACTAATGTGTGTGAGATACAGGAATTCGCAAAACGTTACGCCAGCAAGATTTGAAATAACTCTGAAACCTTAGGGGGCACAAATTTAAAATTTTCGGCACATTTACACGACATGGAGCACTAATTATCTGTATCATTCAAATTTTGATTAGACCAGCAGGAAAAAAACACACTGCTGCGGTAACGTTACGCCAGCAAGATAGTTCGTGAATAACTCCAAAACGGCTATAGGCACAAATTTAAAATTTTCGGCACTTTTACACGAGATGGAGCACTAATTATCTGTATCATTCAAATTTTGATTAGACCAGCAGGAAAAAACCACACTGCGGACGTAACTCACTCCTTGTGGTTTCGTTTGTATTTGTGTCATCGGGATAAAAGTGGTCTAAGAGGGCTGTGGCTGTATTATTACTATTGTTGGTGAATTGGTTTCCTACTTCCAAAGTTTGTGGTGGGCCTCGTGGTGAAGCCACTTTTATTATGCGGTTGGTTAGTGACCAAACGTCTTCTTTTCCTTGCATATTGCAGAACTCTCTGAAATGTTCTGTTGAGGCTTTTGATAGTGCATTAGCATATTCGGATTTAAGTTTTTGGTGTTCTTTTATTGCTTCTTCTATTGGTTTGTTTTGCTTTTTCAGGTCATGTGTACGATGGTGAGCTCTAATGGTCGCTTTCTTCATTTCTTCGAGTGTGTCATTCCACCAAGGGTTGTTATTGTTTTTAGGTTTATGTGGTTTAAGCGTTTCATCGCAAGTTTTAATAATTGTTCTTGTTATTTCTTCTACTATGAAGTCAATTTCTGTTGCGTCTAAATTTTCAAAATTAATGGTGTCTATTGCATTCGTTTCGAAATTTACTTTTAGTTGTTCTCTGAAATTCTCAAATGATTCTAGTTTGGTGTTGTATTTTCTTGCGGCAATGAGTTTAGTTTTACGTGGTCGTTTTTGTGAAATTTCAAATGAGATGGCATTGTGATCGGAGGTTGGGCACGCTTTTACACATACTTCCCAGTTTCTGATTGAGAGGGCTAGGTTGTCTGAGGCGAGGGTGACATCTACTATTGATGAACAGTGGTTGCCGTGGCGGACCGCTTCGAATGTGGGTGCGTCGCCGCTATTCATGATATGTAACTGGTGGGCTGTGGATAGATCGACCAAGTCTTCGCCGCGGACATCGGTGGAGCTCTCACCCCATTCCGGGTGTTTTGCGTTGAAGTCTCCTCCTATCAGTCTCATTGATCCGTGTGTCGCATGAAGGAAGTGGTCAAGGTGGTTGAGTGTATGGTATTTATGTTCGTCTGGTTCTATATATACTGAGGCGATAAAGAGCTTTCTCTGCCCTAATTCCATTTGGGCTATGGCTAGGTTAGCATTTGATAGTTGTGACATTCCAAGCGTGGTGTTTTTGTGGGATTTAATAAAGATGGCTGCTTTAACTCTTCTAGTGGAGCTAAACTGTAGGATGTCAATTCCAGGGATGGGTTGAATGGTGAGGTGTTTACCGACACATGGTTCAGAGACAAGTGCGATATCGTATTTTGTGATATTAAATGTTTCTGGTGTTATAATTGTGGCAGGTAACTTCTTTGAACATTACATTGCAATACTTAAAAGGGCAAGGGCTTACAGAGACAGAGACAGAGACAGAGACAGAGACAGAGACAGAGACAGAGACAGAGACAGAGACAGAGACAGAGACAGAGACAGAGACAGAGACAGAGACAGAGACAGAGACAGAGACAGAGACAGAGACAGAGACAGAGACAGAGACAGAGACAGAGACAGAGACAGAGACAGAGACAGAGACAGAGACAGAGACAGAGACAGAGACAGAGACAGAGACAGAGACAGAGACAGAGACAGAGACAGAGACAGAGACAGAGACAGAGACAGAGACAGAGACAGAGACAGAGACAGAGACAGAGACAGAGACAGAGACAGAGACAGAGACAGAGACAGAGACAGAGACAGAGACAGAGACAGAGACAGAGACAGAGACAGAGACAGAGACAGAGACAGAGACAGAGACAGAGACAGAGACAGAGACAGAGACAGAGACAGAGACAGAGACAGAGACAGAGACAGAGACAGAGACAGAGACAGAGACAGAGACAGAGACAGAGACAGAGACAGAGACAGAGACAGAGACAGAGACAGAGACAGAGACAGAGACAGAGACAGAGACAGAGACAGAGACAGAGACAGAGACAGAGACAGAGACAGAGACAGAGACAGAGACAGAGACAGAGACAGAGACAGAGACAGAGACAGAGACAGAGACAGAGACAGAGACAGAGACAGAGACAGAGACAGAGACAGAGACAGAGACAGAGACAGAGACAGAGACAGAGACAGAGACAGAGACAGAGACAGAGACAGAGACAGAGACAGAGACAGAGACAGAGACAGAGACAGAGACAGAGACAGAGACAGAGACAGAGACAGAGACAGAGACAGAGACAGAGACAGAGACAGAGACAGAGACAGAGACAGAGACAGAGACAGAGACAGAGACAGAGACAGAGACAGAGACAGAGACAGAGACAGAGACAGAGACAGAGACAGAGACAGAGACAGAGACAGAGACAGAGACAGAGACAGAGACAGAGACAGAGACAGAGACAGAGACAGAGACAGAGACAGAGACAGAGACAGAGACAGAGACAGAGACAGAGACAGAGACAGAGACAGAGACAGAGACAGAGACAGAGACAGAGACAGAGACAGAGACAGAGACAGAGACAGAGACAGAGACAGAGACAGAGACAGAGACAGAGACAGAGACAGAGACAGAGACAGAGACAGAGACAGAGACAGAGACAGAGACAGAGACAGAGACAGAGACAGAGACAGAGACAGAGACAGAGACAGAGACAGAGACAGAGACAGAGACAGAGACAGAGACAGAGACAGAGACAGAGACAGAGACAGAGACAGAGACAGAGACAGAGACAGAGACAGAGACAGAGACAGAGACAGAGACAGAGACAGAGACAGAGACAGAGACAGAGACAGAGACAGAGACAGAGACAGAGACAGAGACAGAGACAGAGACAGAGACAGAGACAGAGACAGAGACAGAGACAGAGACAGAGACAGAGACAGAGACAGAGACAGAGACAGAGACAGAGACAGAGACAGAGACAGAGACAGAGACAGAGACAGAGACAGAGACAGAGACAGAGACAGAGACAGAGACAGAGACAGAGACAGAGACAGAGACAGAGACAGAGACAGAGACAGAGACAGAGACAGAGACAGAGACAGAGACAGAGACAGAGACAGAGACAGAGACAGAGACAGAGACAGAGACAGAGACAGAGACAGAGACAGAGACAGAGACAGAGACAGAGACAGAGACAGAGACAGAGACAGAGACAGAGACAGAGACAGAGACAGAGACAGAGACAGAGACAGAGACAGAGACAGAGACAGAGACAGAGACAGAGACAGAGACAGAGACAGAGACAGAGACAGAGACAGAGACAGAGACAGAGACAGAGACAGAGACAGAGACAGAGACAGAGACAGAGACAGAGACAGAGACAGAGACAGAGACAGAGACAGAGACAGAGACAGAGACAGAGACAGAGACAGAGACAGAGACAGAGACAGAGACAGAGACAGAGACAGAGACAGAGACAGAGACAGAGACAGAGACAGAGACAGAGACAGAGACAGAGACAGAGACAGAGACAGAGACAGAGACAGAGACAGAGACAGAGACAGAGACAGAGACAGAGACAGAGACAGAGACAGAGACAGAGACAGAGACAGAGACAGAGACAGAGACAGAGACAGAGACAGAGACAGAGACAGAGACAGAGACAGAGACAGAGACAGAGACAGAGACAGAGACAGAGACAGAGACAGAGACAGAGACAGAGACAGAGACAGAGACAGAGACAGAGACAGAGACAGAGACAGAGACAGAGACAGAGACAGAGACAGAGACAGAGACAGAGACAGAGACAGAGACAGAGACAGAGACAGAGACAGAGACAGAGACAGAGACAGAGACAGAGACAGAGACAGAGACAGAGACAGAGACAGAGACAGAGACAGAGACAGAGACAGAGACAGAGACAGAGACAGAGACAGAGACAGAGACAGAGACAGAGACAGAGACAGAGACAGAGACAGAGACAGAGACAGAGACAGAGACAGAGACAGAGACAGAGACAGAGACAGAGACAGAGACAGAGACAGAGACAGAGACAGAGACAGAGACAGAGACAGAGACAGAGACAGAGACAGAGACAGAGACAGAGACAGAGACAGAGACAGAGACAGAGACAGAGACAGAGACAGAGACAGAGACAGAGACAGAGACAGAGACAGAGACAGAGACAGAGACAGAGACAGAGACAGAGACAGAGACAGAGACAGAGACAGAGACAGAGACAGAGACAGAGACAGAGACAGAGACAGAGACAGAGACAGAGACAGAGACAGAGACAGAGACAGAGACAGAGACAGAGACAGAGACAGAGACAGAGACAGAGACAGAGACAGAGACAGAGACAGAGACAGAGACAGAGACAGAGACAGAGACAGAGACAGAGACAGAGACAGAGACAGAGACAGAGACAGAGACAGAGACAGAGACAGAGACAGAGACAGAGACAGAGACAGAGACAGAGACAGAGACAGAGACAGAGACAGAGACAGAGACAGAGACAGAGACAGAGACAGAGACAGAGACAGAGACAGAGACAGAGACAGAGACAGAGACAGAGACAGAGACAGAGACAGAGACAGAGACAGAGACAGAGACAGAGACAGAGACAGAGACAGAGACAGAGACAGAGACAGAGACAGAGACAGAGACAGAGACAGAGACAGAGACAGAGACAGAGACAGAGACAGAGACAGAGACAGAGACAGAGACAGAGACAGAGACAGAGACAGAGACAGAGACAGAGACAGAGACAGAGACAGAGACAGAGACAGAGACAGAGACAGAGACAGAGACAGAGACAGAGACAGAGACAGAGACAGAGACAGAGACAGAGACAGAGACAGAGACAGAGACAGAGACAGAGACAGAGACAGAGACAGAGACAGAGACAGAGACAGAGACAGAGACAGAGACAGAGACAGAGACAGAGACAGAGACAGAGACAGAGACAGAGACAGAGACAGAGACAGAGACAGAGACAGAGACAGAGACAGAGACAGAGACAGAGACAGAGACAGAGACAGAGACAGAGACAGAGACAGAGACAGAGACAGAGACAGAGACAGAGACAGAGACAGAGACAGAGACAGAGACAGAGACAGAGACAGAGACAGAGACAGAGACAGAGACAGAGACAGAGACAGAGACAGAGACAGAGACAGAGACAGAGACAGAGACAGAGACAGAGACAGAGACAGAGACAGAGACAGAGACAGAGACAGAGACAGAGACAGAGACAGAGACAGAGACAGAGACAGAGACAGAGACAGAGACAGAGACAGAGACAGAGACAGAGACAGAGACAGAGACAGAGACAGAGACAGAGACAGAGACAGAGACAGAGACAGAGACAGAGACAGAGACAGAGACAGAGACAGAGACAGAGACAGAGACAGAGACAGAGACAGAGACAGAGACAGAGACAGAGACAGAGACAGAGACAGAGACAGAGACAGAGACAGAGACAGAGACAGAGACAGAGACAGAGACAGAGACAGAGACAGAGACAGAGACAGAGACAGAGACAGAGACAGAGACAGAGACAGAGACAGAGACAGAGACAGAGACAGAGACAGAGACAGAGACAGAGACAGAGACAGAGACAGAGACAGAGACAGAGACAGAGACAGAGACAGAGACAGAGACAGAGACAGAGACAGAGACAGAGACAGAGACAGAGACAGAGACAGAGACAGAGACAGAGACAGAGACAGAGACAGAGACAGAGACAGAGACAGAGACAGAGACAGAGACAGAGACAGAGACAGAGACAGAGACAGAGACAGAGACAGAGACAGAGACAGAGACAGAGACAGAGACAGAGACAGAGACAGAGACAGAGACAGAGACAGAGACAGAGACAGAGACAGAGACAGAGACAGAGACAGAGACAGAGACAGAGACAGAGACAGAGACAGAGACAGAGACAGAGACAGAGACAGAGACAGAGACAGAGACAGAGACAGAGACAGAGACAGAGACAGAGACAGAGACAGAGACAGAGACAGAGACAGAGACAGAGACAGAGACAGAGACAGAGACAGAGACAGAGACAGAGACAGAGACAGAGACAGAGACAGAGACAGAGACAGAGACAGAGACAGAGACAGAGACAGAGACAGAGACAGAGACAGAGACAGAGACAGAGACAGAGACAGAGACAGAGACAGAGACAGAGACAGAGACAGAGACAGAGACAGAGACAGAGACAGAGACAGAGACAGAGACAGAGACAGAGACAGAGACAGAGACAGAGACAGAGACAGAGACAGAGACAGAGACAGAGACAGAGACAGAGACAGAGACAGAGACAGAGACAGAGACAGAGACAGAGACAGAGACAGAGACAGAGACAGAGACAGAGACAGAGACAGAGACAGAGACAGAGACAGAGACAGAGACAGAGACAGAGACAGAGACAGAGACAGAGACAGAGACAGAGACAGAGACAGAGACAGAGACAGAGACAGAGACAGAGACAGAGACAGAGACAGAGACAGAGACAGAGACAGAGACAGAGACAGAGACAGAGACAGAGACAGAGACAGAGACAGAGACAGAGACAGAGACAGAGACAGAGACAGAGACAGAGACAGAGACAGAGACAGAGACAGAGACAGAGACAGAGACAGAGACAGAGACAGAGACAGAGACAGAGACAGAGACAGAGACAGAGACAGAGACAGAGACAGAGACAGAGACAGAGACAGAGACAGAGACAGAGACAGAGACAGAGACAGAGACAGAGACAGAGACAGAGACAGAGACAGAGACAGAGACAGAGACAGAGACAGAGACAGAGACAGAGACAGAGACAGAGACAGAGACAGAGACAGAGACAGAGACAGAGACAGAGACAGAGACAGAGACAGAGACAGAGACAGAGACAGAGACAGAGACAGAGACAGAGACAGAGACAGAGACAGAGACAGAGACAGAGACAGAGACAGAGACAGAGACAGAGACAGAGACAGAGACAGAGACAGAGACAGAGACAGAGACAGAGACAGAGACAGAGACAGAGACAGAGACAGAGACAGAGACAGAGACAGAGACAGAGACAGAGACAGAGACAGAGACAGAGACAGAGACAGAGACAGAGACAGAGACAGAGACAGAGACAGAGACAGAGACAGAGACAGAGACAGAGACAGAGACAGAGACAGAGACAGAGACAGAGACAGAGACAGAGACAGAGACAGAGACAGAGACAGAGACAGAGACAGAGACAGAGACAGAGACAGAGACAGAGACAGAGACAGAGACAGAGACAGAGACAGAGACAGAGACAGAGACAGAGACAGAGACAGAGACAGAGACAGAGCAGAGACAGAGACAGAGACAGAGACAGAGACAGAGACAGAGACAGAGACAGAGACAGAGACAGAGACAGAGACAGAGACAGAGACAGAGACAGAGACAGAGACAGAGACAGAGACAGAGACAGAGACAGAGACAGAGACAGAGACAGAGACAGAGACAGAGACAGAGACAGAGACAGAGACAGAGACAGAGACAGAGACAGAGACAGAGACAGAGACAGAGACAGAGACAGAGACAGAGACAGAGACAGAGACAGAGACAGAGACAGAGACAGAGACAGAGACAGAGACAGAGACAGAGACAGAGACAGAGACAGAGACAGAGACAGAGACAGAGACAGAGACAGAGACAGAGACAGAGACAGAGACAGAGACAGAGACAGAGACAGAGACAGAGACAGAGACAGAGACAGAGACAGAGACAGAGACAGAGACAGAGACAGAGACAGAGACAGAGACAGAGACAGAGACAGAGACAGAGACAGAGACAGAGACAGAGACAGAGACAGAGACAGAGACAGAGACAGAGACAGAGACAGAGACAGAGACAGAGACAGAGACAGAGACAGAGACAGAGACAGAGACAGAGACAGAGACAGAGACAGAGACAGAGACAGAGACAGAGACAGAGACAGAGACAGAGACAGAGACAGAGACAGAGACAGAGACAGAGACAGAGACAGAGACAGAGACAGAGACAGAGACAGAGACAGAGACAGAGACAGAGACAGAGACAGAGACAGAGACAGAGACAGAGACAGAGACAGAGACAGAGACAGAGACAGAGACAGAGACAGAGACAGAGACAGAGACAGAGACAGAGACAGAGACAGAGACAGAGACAGAGACAGAGACAGAGACAGAGACAGAGACAGAGACAGAGACAGAGACAGAGACAGAGACAGAGACAGAGACAGAGACAGAGACAGAGACAGAGACAGAGACAGAGACAGAGACAGAGACAGAGACAGAGACAGAGACAGAGACAGAGACAGAGACAGAGACAGAGACAGAGACAGAGACAGAGACAGAGACAGAGACAGAGACAGAGACAGAGACAGAGACAGAGACAGAGACAGAGACAGAGACAGAGACAGAGACAGAGACAGAGACAGAGACAGAGACAGAGACAGAGACAGAGACAGAGACAGAGACAGAGACAGAGACAGAGACAGAGACAGAGACAGAGACAGAGACAGAGACAGAGACAGAGACAGAGACAGAGACAGAGACAGAGACAGAGACAGAGACAGAGACAGAGACAGAGACAGAGACAGAGACAGAGACAGAGACAGAGACAGAGACAGAGACAGAGACAGAGACAGAGACAGAGACAGAGACAGAGACAGAGACAGAGACAGAGACAGAGACAGAGACAGAGACAGAGACAGAGACAGAGACAGAGACAGAGACAGAGACAGAGACAGAGACAGAGACAGAGACAGAGACAGAGACAGAGACAGAGACAGAGACAGAGACAGAGACAGAGACAGAGACAGAGACAGAGACAGAGACAGAGACAGAGACAGAGACAGAGACAGAGACAGAGACAGAGACAGAGACAGAGACAGAGACAGAGACAGAGACAGAGACAGAGACAGAGACAGAGACAGAGACAGAGACAGAGACAGAGACAGAGACAGAGACAGAGACAGAGACAGAGACAGAGACAGAGACAGAGACAGAGACAGAGACAGAGACAGAGACAGAGACAGAGACAGAGACAGAGACAGAGACAGAGACAGAGACAGAGACAGAGACAGAGACAGAGACAGAGACAGAGACAGAGACAGAGACAGAGACAGAGACAGAGACAGAGACAGAGACAGAGACAGAGACAGAGACAGAGACAGAGACAGAGACAGAGACAGAGACAGAGACAGAGACAGAGACAGAGACAGAGACAGAGACAGAGACAGAGACAGAGACAGAGACAGAGACAGAGACAGAGACAGAGACAGAGACAGAGACAGAGACAGAGACAGAGACAGAGACAGAGACAGAGACAGAGACAGAGACAGAGACAGAGACAGAGACAGAGACAGAGACAGAGACAGAGACAGAGACAGAGACAGAGACAGAGACAGAGACAGAGACAGAGACAGAGACAGAGACAGAGACAGAGACAGAGACAGAGACAGAGACAGAGACAGAGACAGAGACAGAGACAGAGACAGAGACAGAGACAGAGACAGAGACAGAGACAGAGACAGAGACAGAGACAGAGACAGAGACAGAGACAGAGACAGAGACAGAGACAGAGACAGAGACAGAGACAGAGACAGAGACAGAGACAGAGACAGAGACAGAGACAGAGACAGAGACAGAGACAGAGACAGAGACAGAGACAGAGACAGAGACAGAGACAGAGACAGAGACAGAGACAGAGACAGAGACAGAGACAGAGACAGAGACAGAGACAGAGACAGAGACAGAGACAGAGACAGAGACAGAGACAGAGACAGAGACAGAGACAGAGACAGAGACAGAGACAGAGACAGAGACAGAGACAGAGACAGAGACAGAGACAGAGACAGAGACAGAGACAGAGACAGAGACAGAGACAGAGACAGAGACAGAGACAGAGACAGAGACAGAGACAGAGACAGAGACAGAGACAGAGACAGAGACAGAGACAGAGACAGAGACAGAGACAGAGACAGAGACAGAGACAGAGACAGAGACAGAGACAGAGACAGAGACAGAGACAGAGACAGAGACAGAGACAGAGACAGAGACAGAGACAGAGACAGAGACAGAGACAGAGACAGAGACAGAGACAGAGACAGAGACAGAGACAGAGACAGAGACAGAGACAGAGACAGAGACAGAGACAGAGACAGAGACAGTGACAGAGACAGTGACAGAGACAGTGACAGAGACAGTGACAGAGACAGTGACAGAGACAGTGACAGAGACAGTGACAGAGACAGTGACAGAGACAGTGACAGAGACAGTGACAGAGACAGTGACAGAGACAGTGACAGAGACAGTGACAGAGACAGTGACAGAGACAGTGACAGAGACAGTGACAGAGACAGTGACAGAGACAGTGACAGAGACAGTGACAGAGACAGTGACAGAGACAGAGACAGTGACAGAGACAGTGACAGAGACAGTGACAGAGACAGTGACAGAGACAGTGACAGAGACAGTGACAGAGACAGTGACAGTGACAGTGACAGTGACAGTGACAGAGACAGTGACAGAGACAGAGACAGAGACAGAGACAGAGACAGAGACAGTGACAGAGACAGTGACAGAGACAGTGACAGAGACAGAGACAGAGACAGAGACAGAGACAGAGACAGAGACAGTGACAGAGACAGAGACAGAGACAGTGACAGAGACAGAGACAGAGACAGAGACAGAGACAGAGACAGAGACAGAGACAGAGACAGAGACAGAGACAGAGACAGAGACAGAGACAGAGACAGAGACATACAACGCCATCTATAGTTCTAATACTCTGTGCTTGAAACTCCGAATGCATTTGAATCTTGATTTACAAATATGTTTACGTACTTCAACAATGTATTTGGACAAATCAGTTTAGTGTTAACATTATTTTAATATAAGCTATGGGCGACAAAAATAAATGCGAATTACTCAAAAAACAACTCATAGCAAGATACGAAC